>JADLZL010007753.1:0-43286 GCA_015844335.1 Chrysopogon serrulatus | reverse complement strand
TAGCGATGCTATACCCACAAGCATTTTTTAGCGCCGTTACTAGAGATAACATTAAGAGGTGTCAACACCCGCCCAACCCAGCCCTCGATCCGGCGGCCAAGGCCACACCGAGCCCGGTCGGCGTTGACCGTTGACCGGTCAACATTGACCGTTGACCAGACCCCACCTGTCAGTGGCTCAGTTTGAACCAGCCAATCACAGCCTGCCACGTGTCACCTGTTTTTCCAATTAAATAAAATGATTTTCCTTTTTCTTTTTCAGTAATGATTTCAATCGTCGGAAAAATCATAATAAATCTATTTTAACTCCAAAAAATATGAAACCAGTGTCTAAATTTTTCTAAAAATAAGCTCTAGGTCATAGGCTTATCCATGAGTGCATTTGCTTCTTCCGGTTTTCAGTTGCTTCTTTGTGCACCTCTATAGGAGCCGCTAAACGCAGTGTTATGTCACGCTTTTTAGAGGCGGAGGAGCCGCAGACTGAGGAAGGAGACGACTATGAGTACACCGAGGACCTGGGAGACGACCCGACCGCAGGTGCCACGTCCTACCCAAACTCTTAGCTCCTATTTAGACATGCAATAACTAGAAATGCTAGCGCTCTATTACTTGTTGCCTGCTGCTGTTAATAGGATGCATGGTAGATTGTTTGATTCAGCCTATGCCTTGTTGAAACCGATCCTCTGCATTCCCGCTGCTAGGATTAGACTCGCGCTTATCATGTATATCTTGATGCTACTCACTTATTACTATCATTACTGTTAATGTATCATGACTGTGAGTGGCTAAGGCACATGGTGCCGAAGATGTGGAAACCGGGACTTTGGGAGAGATCTTGGCGTGAGTCTTGGGTGTGTAGTGAGGGTTGTGTTGACTGGACAGGATCTGGGGCAAGTCATGGGGGCAAGCCATACCGGGGGAGTGTGATCTGGGCACTCCCCATGTGAGAATACCTGTGGCGGGTATAGTTTTGGGAGAAGGTTCTGGGAGGAGTGCCTTTGTGGTACGAATCGCCGGAGCGGGAGGTGCCGTCGAGGCACGGGGCACTGGGCCCCAGGTGAAGATATCCTGTCCAGTCCCGCTAAGGACTGATTGGGCGAAGGTGCGGTTCATGGGACTTCTCGTACACACCACTCGTTCCTGATGGGCGGGAAACGACTTGACGACTAGCTAGCCCCCTGCCATTACTACTAGGTTGGTAGGTGATAGTGTAGGGAGGTACAGGTGTCGAGACCCACACCCTCCTGAGACAGCGTGATGCCCCCTGGGATCCGGCACACGTCTCATAGTCTCAGCGTGCCGGTGGACTCCGGGGTGCCCCAGAGCTGAGTGGTAGAGTGGCATTGGGCTAGTTAGGCGGTGGCTCGGTATCAGCCTAGGCGAGGCGCATCACCGATGATGGTGATCTTGTGGTTCCAGGTGTACACACTCTGCAGAGTTGATCGATCTATACGTATAGCCGTGTCCCCGGTCACGGACATTCCCATGAGTTACCATATGTTCGTTATAGTGAGTGGAGTCCTTTTCTCTTCTCTCCCCCTGGGTGTGGTGGTTCCGGCCTTGAGCCGTTGAGGCGAGGAGGAGCGGGAGTCTTCCTCGCCGACTTGAGTGAGAGTGTGGTGTGATGTGTGGATGGATATGGATGGGATGGATGGGAGGTTTATGGAAATAAATGGGTTAAAACTTGACAAATACTGTTTAATTATGTTAATGCATAGGAAAACCAAGAGCCTCAAATAGGTCCTTTTTGATCACCCTTGCATCCACATTCCACATAGCAAGCTTCATTCATATGGGTGGGACTAGTGGCCAGTACAAATCGTACTAATACATTGTGGTTCAGGGGAGAACATCGAGTGGGAGACCGACGAGGATGACGAGGAGGAGTAGGTGTCTCGTGCTACGCGCAAGTGGATGACGTGTCGATCCGCTTCTACCTACCTTATGCTTTTCCGTATGTGTGTGTGAGTGTGATTCCGCCGTGTAGGTGATGTAATAAAGTACTTAAATCTTGCTACTTGTACTCTTTAAGTTAATTATTCCGCTGTATGCGCACTTTGGACCGCTGATTTGTCGATGATGGCGATGAGCCCTTCGAGGCCATTGCATTATTGTACGGAAACTATGACTTTTCCCTTCGAGGAAAAGCGGGTTGTTCGATTGGTATCAAGAGCCATACTTGCCCGTAGGGCGAGACCCCTAGAAATGGCCGATAGATTAGGGTGAATTCTTTGTCTTCGGTTATATTTACCGACCTTGCATCTTTTTATGCATGGCTTATCTTATACTCTAAACCTAAAAAGTTGCCCTTTTACCAATGCGGCTATGGAGGCAGCCCGAGCGAGTTGAGGACCAACGGGATGCACTACGGTGGGTTCGCCAAGGCTGGCTGCTACAGGTGCTACTGGACCTCGGGGTTAATCCCGGAGCAGGTCCATGCGTCATCCAGGGAGAGGGGCATCGTTGCCATCTCCATCGAGGTGCCGCCCGGCGAGAACTGCAGCGCATCCGTGGCTTCACGGAGCTGGAGGTCGACACCACCGTCGACATGTGCGTTCGATCTGTTGCGCGCCGGGCCCTCCGTACCGTGTGCCGCAACTCCCGCCAGCTCCTTGCGCCGCGGCCCCTTTCTCGCATGCTACCCGAGGACTTCGACACCGACTCCGGCGCTCCGACCTGCCGAGGCTCACCGGCGTCGTCGAGCCAGTCGGACCCCAGGCTGGTCCGCATGCTAGACGTGACCTCCAGCTACGCTCGCCCGGGATCGTTACATAACGACCTTGGAGGCCGAGAACCGCCGGTGCAGGCTTCCTGCTCAAGGCCCGACGACATCGTCGCCGGGATGGAGCGGGGCGAAGCTTTCGTCTGCGAGACAAGCTCAGGCAGGAGAGAGAGAGCCGCCGCTCCAAGGAGGCCATGCTCGAGAGGGAGAACAAGCGACTCCCGAGGCGGAGATTGCCAACCTCCGAGACAAGGTTGGGGACTTCGGGCTCCGCAACCACTACCTGGACGGGCGCGTCCTCGAGCTCGAGAGTACCTTGGCCCATACCACAGAGGCCCTCAGGGAGCGTGAGGACGCCACTAGGAACTTCAACCTCTGCTACCTGGGGCTTCTGAACGATATCAACTGGGGGAAGAAGGTGATGACCTAGGAGGCCGACTACGCATGAAACAACGTTCTCCACTAGGTGCAGCTCATGAAGAATGAGCGCATCGCCCACGACCGGCTCCGTCGCGTGGAGAAGGCCTGGAGGAGGTCGGACAAGCGGCGCGTCAACGAGTACCACCAGCTTCAGTAGGCTGTGCCCGCCGTGTACCATCGTCCGCCCTTCGTCGAGGACTTCCGCCCGCACAGGACCCGGCTCAACCTGAGGGCCGCCGACAACAGCCACTTGCCGGTTCCTGCCGGGACTCCACAGATGGAGTCTGCGGTCACCTTCACCAACAGGTTGTTCTGGCCTGTTGAGCATTCCACCCCTGCACCACCACCACCTCCACCAGTCGAGCAGCACCACCTAGGGCCCGAGCCTTCCGCCCCACTCTCTCCAGCTACTCCACCCTACGACACCTAGGTGACCCACCTGTGCTTCCAGTAGTGTAGACTAGTATCCTTGCATGTTCGCCCTGCGTGGCATCGGAGACATGTCTCACCTACCCCAGGATAGAGTAATTGTCACCCTTTTGAGCCTACCTGCGAGTAGAGCGTTTCTCGCGAGTCTTCTAAGCGTAGCTGCTTGAGACATCGCCATGTAATAAAATAAATGTAATGGATGCTTGGATTTTATGCAGTTTCATGGATCTTCATGCTTCTTTGATTGAGTGTACGGCTAGTGATTTTCAAATTAAATTTGACTAACAACCTAACCACTCGAATTTAATGCAAGCTTGTTATCTTTTAACCAACCCTTCTAACAGATGTCTCTCCGCCGCTTTAGCCGCTTCTTTGACCGCCCACGACGCCCGATGCCGGCAGGTTCGTGGTCGTGGGCGTGGTCGTGGGCGTGGCCGCCCGTGGCGCCCGGCCGCGTCGACACGTTCCGATCAACTTTGAGGAGGACGAGGTCCTCGTGGAGGACGTTCCTGAGGCGAGGCGAACGAGGTGCCACAGCCACACTGCACCGGGGTGCCGTTCCCGACCCACCACCGGGCCGGAGGTGCCGTTCAGGACCCACCACCGGCTGGAGGTGCTGCCCCACCGCCACCTCCGCCTCCACCTCCACCGCCGCCCCCGCTCTTGGCCGAGGTCATGCAGCGCCAGACCCAGCTATTGGAGACCCTGGCTGAGGGAGTCCTTCGCCGCCACGGAGGTCCACCCAACGACTTAGCTGAGGCCACTGACCTTCGACAACTCCGACGATCCCATCGTCGCCCTCGACTGGCTCAAGGAGATCGTGAAGAACCTCGACCTCACCACCTGCACGGACGAGGAGTGTGTGGCCATCACCACACACCAGCCTCATCGGAGCCGCACGAGCGTGGTGGGACAGTTTCTGTGACATGCACGCTGACCCCGCGCACATCACCTGGGAGGAGTTCGAGGAGGCCTTCGTCGAGTACCACGTGCCAGAGGGCGTGATGGACGCCAAGGTGGAGGAGTTCCGCAACATCCAGCCGGGGTCCCTGAAGATCCAGGAGTACGGCAACCGCTTCACCTCCATGACGCGGTATGCCCCCGGCGACACCGACACGGAAAAGAAGAAGATGTACTTTTTCAAGAAGGGCCTCAACACTCGCATCAAGCTGTCTCTCTCTGGGCACACCTGCCACACCCTCCGTGAGATGATGAACAAGTGCCTGGAGATTGAGAAGGATCGCTTGGAGGCTGACCTGTCGAAGGAGAAGAAGAAGAGACGCTTCGAGGGGTCGTCCCGCACCTCCGCTCCACAGAGGTCACGTGGAGGACTGCCCTCGCACCTCTGTACCCACACCGTCCAAAAGCCAGCTGCGCCTACCGTGAGCCGGGGGAGGTGGTACCTACACCACCAACTACCCCGCCACGCCTGCAAGGGTACGAAGCGCGTGGAAGACCCCTGCACCGAGCACGTGGAAGGCTGCCGCGTCTACCCCCACAGGCGGCATCCTTTACACTTGCTTCGGGTGTGGCAAGCTCGGCCACAAGATTCTCGACTGCCCCGACAGGGAAAGATCTAACTGTTACACCGACGGCTCCAAAGACGGAAGCCGCCCGCCCGGCGACGCCCACAGGAGTGCCCCAGAGCCACCCACGGCCGCCGACCCACCTCACAGCAGAGGGCGCCCAGGACTCCCCCGACGTGGTGTACGGTATGTTCATGATTAACGGAGCTAAGGCTTCGGTGCTTTTTGATTCTGGTGCTACATGCTCTTACATATCATCTAAGTTCGCACGAGAGAATCACGTACCCGTCACTCCACGACGGGGAGCTGTAGTGACAAGTTCTCCCTTGGGAAACTTGAGGTGTACGCACAAGTGTCAGGGAGTGAGAATAAACATTGAGGGTCACCCTTTTCTAGCCAACCTCACCCTTCTTCCTTCTAATGGTCTAGATGTCATCTTAGGGATGGATTGGTTAACCCAGCACAAGGGTGTGATCTCATGGTCACCTGTATGTAGAGTTTACCCATCCCAAGGGTCATGTAATCAGTGTGAGCCCAACCATGGCGTAACGGTCTCCATGTTGTGTGCCCTAGAGGCCCAAATCGTGGAGAACGTGCACTGTAGTGTGTGTGAGTATCCGGATGTGTTTCTCGAGGAGCCGCCGGAATGCCACCAGATCGTGATGTTGAGTTCGTGATCGACCTTCTGCCTGGTACGGGTCCGATTGCCAAGCGACCCTACCGCATGTCTCGCCGATGAGCTGGAGGAGCTCAAGAAACAGCTTAAGGAGCTTTCTCGACAAAGGGGTACATCAGCCTAGTGCATCCCCATGGGGATCTCCCCTGTCCCTGCTCGTGAAGAAGAAGGATGGATCGATGCGATGTGCATTGACTACCCGTAATCTGAATGCCGAGACTGTCAAGAACAAGTACCCTCCGCCAAGGATCGATGATTTGCTTGATCGGTTGAGGAATGCCAAGTTCTTCTCAAGATTGACCTCCGATCGAGGGTACCACCGGATGAAGATCCACTGAGGATATACCCAAGACAGCCTTTGTAACCAGGTATGGGCGTACGAGTTCACGGTAGTGTCGTTTGGGCTCACTAATGCCCCGGCCTACTTCATGAACATGATGAACAAGGTGTTTATTGACCGAGTTAGACAAGTTCGTCGTCGTGTTCATTGACGACATACTCGTCTACTCGGCCTCAGCGGAGGAAGAACAGCATCTAAGGACAGTGCTTGAGAAGCTAAGGCAGAATCAGCTCTATGCCAAGTTCAGCAAATGTGAGTTCTGGCTTGAAGAAGTTGCATTTCTGGGACATGTGCTTACCGTAGAAGGAGTGGCAGTGGATCCAGCCAAGATTGAGGTCGTTAAGGCATGGGAGCAGCCACGCAACGTGACTGACATATGGAGTTTCCTTGGTTTAGCGGGATACTATCGCCGCTTTATCGAGAACTTCTCCAAGATTGCAAGACCCATGACCAATCTCTTGAAGAAGACCAATGAGTTTGAATGGACTCCGGATTGTGAGAGAAGCTTTCAGACTCTGAAGGAGAAGCTTACCACCACCCCCGTGCTAGCCTTGCCAGACATTCGTCAGGACTTCATGATCTACTGTGATGCTTCTGGCCATGGCTTGGGTTGTGTCCTTATGCAGAACGGGAAGGTGATCGCTTATGCCTCCCGGCAGCAGAAGCAACACAAGCAACGTTACCCGACACATGATCTTGAGCTTGCAGCAGTTGTACACGCTTTGAAGATCTAGAGGCACTACTTGATTGGCAACAAGTGCGACATCTACACCGATCACAAGAGCCTGAAGTACTTCTTCACTCAGGAGGATCTAAACATGAGGCAACGAAGATGGCTGGAACTGATCAAGGACTACAACCTGGAGATCCACTACCATCCGGGGAAGGCCAATGTAGTCGCAGACGCCCCGAGCCAAAGAGCTATTGCCACTACCTCACGACTAGTGCCACCCCTCCTGAGCTATGTCGTGAGATGGAGAAGCTCCAGCTTGAGGAAGTGTCGAGGAGTCAGATGAACTTTCTGAGAGTGCAGTGCAATCTCGAAGCGAGGATCCGCAAGGCTCAAGACCTACCCCGAAATCACGGAGATTCGAGAACTCATGAGGATAGGCAAGTGTCCTAAATTCAGAGAGGATGGGCAAGGTACGATCATGTACAAGGAACGAGTCCTGTGTGCCCTTAGACGAGAAGCTACGGAAGAGATTCTCATCGAAGGGCATGATTCCAAGTTCGCATACATCTAGGAAGCACCAAGATGTACAACGATCTCAAAAAGACCTTCTGGTGGAGGGGCATGAAGGCAGACATTGCCGGACACGTGGCTAGATGTGATATCTACAACCGTGTAAAGGCCGAGCATCAAAGACCCGCTGGTCTGCTGAACCCGCTCGACGTGCCAACCCGGAAGTGGGAAAGCATATCCATGGACTTCATAGTCGGGCTGCCCCGTTCTCCCAAGGGGCATGACTCTATTTGGGTGATCGTCGACCGACTAACCAAGGTGGCCCATTTCGTTCCAGTCAGCAACAGTTACCCGACGGATAAGCTTGCTGATTTGTATGTTGACCACATCTTGAGGCTACATGGTGCCCCGAGCTGCATCGTGTCCGATCGAGGTAGCTAGTTTGTATCCAAGTTCTAGAGGAGCCTTCACAAAGCTATCGGGACTCGACTCGACTATAGCACCGCGTACCACCCACAGACGGATGGGCAAACGGAAAGGGTAAACCAAATCCTGGAGGACATGTTGAGAGCTTGTGTACTCAAGTATGGGAAAGATTGGGAGAAATGCTTGTCTCACGCAGAGTTCTCTTACAACAACAGCTACCAAGCTAGTATCAAGATGTCACCCTTTGAGGCCCTATATGGAAGGGGAAATGCCGGACCCCACTCATGTGGTCCGAGGTTGGTGAAAGATCCTTCTTCGGTCCCGCCAAAATCCAAGAAGCGTAGGGAAGGAGTTGAGCAAGTGTGGGAGAACTTGCGGGGTTGCTCAAAAGCAAAGAAAAAGTTATGCCGACAAGCGGAGAAGAGCCCTCGAGTTCCAAGATGGGGACTATGTCTACCTCAAAGTCCCCACTCTCCGGGGTACTGGCAGGTTCCACGTGAAAGGGAAATTGGCCCCCAGATACGTCGGACCCTACCGCATCATATGCAAGATTGGCAAATTGGCGTACAAGCTCGAGCCCGCATGATGAGCGCATGTGAGTACACCCGTGTTCCACATGTCCCAACTCCGCAAATGTCCAAGGTGCGGATCAACAGGTACCCACGGACATCCTAGATCTCCAAGACATGCTTGAGTACAAGGAGCACCCCACGTGTATCCTTGATCGAGCAACCAAAGAGACTCGGAGCACCACAATCCCTATGTGCAAGGTTCAGTGGAGCAACCACACTGAAAGAGAAGCCACGTGGGAGAAAGAGTCGGAACTCCGTATGCTCTACCCCTACCTCTTCGAAAGGTACGCCATCTTCTGAATCTCGGGGATGAGATTCTCGCAAGGGGGGAGTCTGTAACATCCCTGTTAAACCCACACCCAAAAATCGCAATTTTTAAAAACTTTTTCGAAAACTAACCTATGCTTGGTGAGTGTCATGTAGGTAAACCTTCCTAGTAAGTTGCATTAGTACCAATACTCAGTCTAGTGGCATTTGCATTTTACCTTCTTGCATACATGTTATGTTTTGCCTCTTTGTGGTTTTATGTGTTGCTAAGTATAAAAAAAAGGTAATTAACTTTTGGTGACATGTGTACAAACTTTGGAAACCACCTTGACCAAACCCTAGACTACCTTAGGTGGACCCCACCAGCATGTATGTGCATGGATGCACCTACATGGGTATATACATGTATACATGTGTATACACACTAGCTAGCAAAATAGAAAATAGGAAAAAGAAAAAGGGAAAGGAGGGGAGAAAGCCACCCGGCCCGCCTTGGCCCGCCCCGCGGCCCAGACCCATGGCTCCCCTTCCCTTTTTCCTCTCAAGGCACATGCGGCCAGCCCAAATCGCCCGCGGCCATGCAGCGGCCTGCGCCCATCCCGCGCCCTTCCTTCCCCCTCTCTTAGAGCCCGATGACAGTGGACCCTGCGGCCCCACCCTGCCATCCCCTTCCCCCTCCCCTCTCTTTCTCACGCACGGACGCCGTCGCAACGCCGAGAGAGAAACGGCCATCCTGGCCGTCCCCAGTCCCAGCGCCTCGCGCACCCTCGGATGCCCGCCACGCCGGCTCACGTTCAAGGCCAAGCCGCATCACGACAAGGAGCGACGGCAGCGGCCCCGCCTCGCCGACGCCACCACGGAAGCCCGCTCTCCACTTTCGCCGACCGCCGCTCCAAAATTGGAGGCACCTGCGCCCGAGCAAGACCCCGTGTCTCCAAAACCCTAGCCGAGCCTCGTGGATGGCTTCCACGTGCCCACGGGGCACTGGCGCCGCTTCTCGCCGTCCTCCATGGCCGCCGCTCTCCTATAAGTAGGGCGCCTCGGTGCCCTAGCTCCTCTTCCCACAACCGCCGCCTCTGGTGGCCTCAGCCGTTCCACATCGATCCAGGGAAGAGGGCCGGAGAGAAGTGGAGGAGTAGCCAACGGCGAGCGGAGCCGCACACCGAGCTGCTCTACCCCGCCGGACAAGGAGGGCCACGACGATCGACTACCCGGTGTCAGCTGCTGCACCGCACCGCCCCGGATCAAAACCTTTGCCCCGCCTCGACACGCACCACCATCCTAACCACCCGGAGCCCGAGCGGTGAGCACCACACCCCGGCCGTCGTGCTCGCTTACTTGGGCATACCGGCGCCCGCCCGCGTTTCCACTTTGAAAGCGGCCGCCACTCTTGGCCCCCCCCTCGGCACAGCGCGCATGCCGCACGCACACAAGACACGCTCACAACGCTCACCGGCCATGCCAAGCCGCCTTAGCCGGAGACGCCGTGCCGCCGCCGCACGCCGGGCGCGCACGCCATGGCTAAGAAGTTCGACCATGGCGTGGCGTTCCGCCGCACCCGGCCACCAACGGCGCTGCGTCTGATGTGTGTGGGCGAAGCCGCCTCGCCACGGCGGCGCAACCGCGCCACGCCTAGCCCCGACCATGCCCCCGGAACCCGCACCGCCCGGCTCGCCCGTCGCGGCCTAGGAAACGCCGCCGCGCTGCGGCCCGTTCGACCAAAAGCGGCCCCGCCTAGTCGACCAAGCCGCGGACGTCGGGCTCCGCTCCACGACCCGTCGCCTAACCGCTAACCGCCCGAAGCAAGCCCCGCCTTTCACCACTGTCGCGGGGGCGGGGCTCGGAGCTCGCTGGCGCCAACGGAAGCGGACTCCGCCACAGCTCTATGGTAAATGCACCGCCTCCAACCGGTTACACGCGACCCCAATTGCACTAAAGGGGCCGCCTTGCCCCGAATTTGCGGTAAGCGGCCCCTTGCTACCCGCCGTGGCGCCCCGCCGGCTGCCCTGCGGCCCCTCGCCACGCTGGCGTCGCCGCCCCGTTTCCACCATGGCACCATTTGCCGGCGCGCCCAGGAGACCAGCCCGCTCCTTTTGACCCATGGTGTGTCTTGGCGGGGCAGGGAAATCTATCAAGCCCCCTAGCACTTGCGGAGAACCTCCGGGGAGAGCCGTGCGGCGAAGCGAAGTCGCCGGCAGCTCTGCTCGGCGTAGGAAAGAGGAGGGGGAAGAGCCTCGCGAGTCCCGTGGGCTCGGTCCATGGGGGAGCCGAGGGGAAAAGAGAGAAGGTGGGCGCGGGGTCCACCGTGAGCCGGGGTGGCTTACGGTGCACCCGCCGCCTGGCCCACCGTGCACCCGGCCCCGTGAGCCGCGGCCCGGTAGAGGCCCAAGTCCGCCACGTGGCTCCCTCTTTGCTCGACAAGTGTCCGGCCGGGCCAACCCAACCCAGCCGATCCCGCCCAGCTCGAGGCCCACACCGAGCCCACACGGCGTTGACCGTTGACCGGTCAACGTTGACCGATGACCGCACCCCCCCGGCGGTGGCTCGGTTTGAACCAGCCAATCACGGCCGCCACGTGTCAAATTGTTTTCCAATTAAATAAAATGATTTTCCTTTTTCTTTTTTTCGAAATGATTTCAATCTTGAGAAAATCATAATAAATCTATTTTAACTCCAAAAATATGAAACCAAGGTGTCCAAATTTTTCTAAAAAAATAAGCTCTAGGTCATAGGCTTATCCATGAGTGCATTTGCTTCTTCCGGATTTCAGTTGCTTCTTTGTGCACCTCTATAGGAGCCGCTAAACGTGGTGTTATGTCACGCTTTTCAGAGGCGGAGGAGCCGCACACTGAGGAAGGAGACGACTACGAGTACACCGAGGACCTGGGAGACGACCCGACCGCAGGTGCCATGTCCCACCCAACCTCTTAGCTCCTATTTAGACATGCAATAACTAGAAATGCTAGCGCTCTATTACTTGTTGCCTGCTGCTGTTAATAGGATGCATGGTAGATTGTTTGATTCAGCCTATGCCTTGTCGAAACCGATCCCCTGCATACCCGCTACTAGGATTAGACTCACGCTTATCATGTTTATCTTGATGCTACTCACTTATTACTATCATTACTGTTAATGTATCATGACTGTGAGTGGCTAAGGCACGTGGTGCCGAAGATGTGGAAATCGGGACTTTGGGAGAGATCTTGGCGTGAGTCTTGGGTGTGTAGTGAGGGTTGTGTCGACGGAAGGCGGGGATCTGGGGCAAGTCATGAGGACAAGCCATGCCGGGGAGTGTGATCCGGGCACTCCCCATGTGAGAATACCTGTGGCGGGTATAGTTTTGGGAGAAGGTTCTGGGAGGAGTGCCTTTGTGGTACGAATCGCCGAGCGGGAGGTGCCGTCGAGGCACGGGGCACCGGGCCCCAGTGAAGATATCCCGTCCCAGTCCCCGCTAAGGACCGATTGGGCGAAAGGTGCGGCTCATGGGACTTCTCACACACCACTGCTCCTCGATGGGCGGGAAACGACTTGACGACTAGCTAGCCCCCCCGCCATTACTACTAGGTTGGTAGGTGATAGTGTAGGGAGGTACGGGTGTCGAGACCCACACCCTCCCCGAGACAGCGTGATGCCCCCCGAGATCCGGCACACGCCTCACGCCTCTCGGCGTGTTTGGACTCCGGGGTGCCCCAGAGCCGAGTGGTAGAGTGGCATTGGGCTAGTTAGGCGGCGGCTCGGTATCAGCCTAGGCGAGGCGCATCACCGATGATGGTGATCTTGTGGTTCCAAGTGTACACACTCTGCAGAGTTGATCGATCTATACGTATAGCCATGTCCCCTGGTCACGGACATTCCCATGAGTTACCATATGTTCGTTATAGTGAGTGGAGTCCTTTTCTCTTCTCTCCCCCAGGTGTGGTGGTTCCGGCCTTGAGCCGTTGAGGCGAGGAGGAGGGGAGTCTTCCTCGCCGACTTGAGTGAGAGTGTGTGGTGTGATGTGTGGATGAATATGGATGGGATGGATGGGAGGTTTATGGAAATAAATGGGTTAAAACTTGACAAATACTGTTTAATTATGTTAATGCATAGGAAAACCAAGAGCCTCAAATAGGTCCTTTTTGATCACCCTTGCATCCACATTCCACATAGCAAGCTTCATTCATATGGGTGGGACTAGTGGCCGCACAAATCGTCTTGATACATTGTGGTTCGGGGGAGAACATCGAGTGGGAGACCGACGAGGATGATGAGGAGGAGTAGGTGTCTCGTGCTACGCGCAAGTGGATGACGTGTCGATCCGCTTCTACCTACCTTATGCTTTTCCGTATGTGTGTGTGAGTGTGATTCCGCCTTGTAGGCGATGTAATAAAGTACTTAAATCTTGCTACTTGTACTCTTTAAGTTAATTATTCCGCTGTATGCGCACTTTGGACCGCTGATTTGTCGATGATGGCGATGAGCCCTTCGAGGCCATTGCATTATTGTACGGAAACTGTGACTTTTCCCTTCAAGGAAAAGTGGGTTGTTTCATGATGTCTTGTAAGCGGTTCGGTAAGCCCAAAGTGTTTCGGGTAACCGATCTTTCCACATAGTTTCTATTTTATTTATAGTCTTCTATGGAATATTCTTGATTTATTTGTTTGATGTTTCTACCTGACCACTTGTTTGAGGATGAGGAGTAGCAACATTGTGACGGATGCCATGACCCCTCAAATAGTTATGAAACTTCTTGTCAGTGAAATGAGTCCCTCCATGTCCCACCCTAAAATTTTTGATTTTGGGTTGTGCTTAGAAAATATAAAATAAAATAAATTTTTAATAATTGAATAAAATTTCTCAAGTTTAGTTTATGTCAGTGTAAATTTAATTTTAGAAAAAATTTAAATTTTAAATTTTTCAAATTAATTTGATGGACTTTTGAATGATATGTTGTTTGCTTGTTGCCCGCCTCGTGTTGTGAGTGTGTAATGTTTCCAAAGCGTGTAATGTTTCCAAAGCAAAATTGAAAACTTAAAGATAAAATAAAAAGTAAAAAGTATAATACAGGAATTAAGCTAAATTTAAAGTCAACTCAAAGAAACCGTTCTCCCAAATAATTTAAATGCTTGTTGGTATTAATTAAATACACATAAGAAATAAGATTATCCGTAAGTTAATGCAGATACAATACCATTGTAGCACTTCACCAAGATAAATCCGGTTTTAAATATCAAACCCAAAGGAGCAGTAGGTGATGATGACTAAGTATATAAACTTAACCCAATGCACAATCAAGCTAGAAAATAGCGAGAACAAGAAGAACACAAAGGATTATCTAGTTCTGATCTCTGTAAGTATTTATTTTATATCATATGATCACGAGCGATAACTTAATAAGATAGGAGTAGAAATCAGAGTTCTCTCCCTACCAAGTATCATTTGCTTGCCAAACCTATTAACGGAAGTGGACTACAGAGAATTTAACGGCTATGTCACCTTCGCGAGCTACCACTATCCGAAAAATAAGAGGGCATTCACAAGTAAACCCGCCCAAGCACCACACTTACGCTATGAAATACTACTTTAATCTAGAAGCTATCAAGATCAAAGAACTCAATAATAGTTGCAAACTAGAAGAACAATATGAAAAAAACACTTACTTTAATCAAAAGTTGACTACCAAATGATCTAGATACAAACTCCCAAGCGAGGGAGCTTGATCCTAAAGAATATAGCGATGAAAAGGCACCGACAAAGCGGAACTCCTCTAGAACCCTACTCTCCAACTCTATCTCTCTAATCTCTAAACAAGAACTAGTTCTAGATTGAACTAGTCTTTCTTGATTGCTAGCCTAGATCTCTACTAGATATGAATTAGGGTTACTGGCTCTTCAACTCTTTTGATCTGGCCTCCTCCCGGGGGAGAGGGTACAGGCCCATATTTATAGCCTGGTGGGATGAACATCAACCGCTAGATGAAACTGACTTAATATAGGGCCAAGATGCTTCCTCAAAGGTGGTGGAGAGGTACGCAAAGATGACAAAGTGAGACCCATTGGCAAGGCCGATCGGCATGACAGTGGGGGTGAGTCCAATGCCGATATTTTCCATCACGGTTAAATTTCATGTCTTTTATGCAATTAAATCCTCTTTTTATATGCTTTTTGAATAACTCTCTAAAAAATAAACAATTCACCAAAACTCATAAAAATTGCTAGTAGTAACCTCCTATTCTATAATACTTTTGTATTTTGCAAGGAAGATTGACGATTAAAAATAGACGTTATCTACCATCAACAAGTACATAGGAACCTTTGAACTCTCTAGTTCCTCTTAAGTTAGCTTGACTACTCATATTATAGAATTCTTCTCTGTGTGTGATTTTATGCATAACTCTTATCATTTACCCTTTACCCTTATTTAAATCTAGTTGGTATACTAGTTAGTAGATACATGATGGTGAACTATCAATATCTTTAACCATTGTTTCCCAGTGGTAAAATATAAATAACAATACATGGAATACTCCCGGTAAAATACTACAATGGTGTTCTCGTGCCTTTGGCGGAATCCTTTGTATTTTAATTGTGCATAAGAAATACCAACATAGAGAAGGCGGAGATAAAACCTTTCTAATTCAAATCTCGATAAACGGTGTCTTCTAATATCCTAACACGACCGATAACTTGAATAGGGGTAGAAATCGAGTTCTCCCATACTAGTATCTATAAGGCTGCAAAACCTTCTAACAGGAGGTGGACTATAGAGGATTCAATGAAACTGTAAAGTCACCTTCGTGATTTACCACCGATCTGAAAAGACAGAGGGCACTCACAAGTAATCTAGATCTAAGCACCACGCTTACACCTATAATTACTACTTCAATCTACAGTGTCCTATAGACTAAAGCACTCAAAAAAATTATAAACTAGAAGAATAATATAAACATGATGCTTACTTGAATAAGAAGTCGATTATTAAAGAAACCTCGGAAGCAAGTCCCCCCGCGAAGGAACTTGATCCCGAGAATACAAATTTAAGAAAAACACCGACAAGCCGGAACTCCTTTAGAACTCTACTATCTAACTCCTCTCTCTATTTCTAAAGACTAGACCTATTGAGGACTACTCTTGTCTTGATAGCTACTCTGAGAGGTAGATTCTTTCATAGGGACCCCTCTCGGCTGATTCAACTGAGATAATGAATTAGGGTTACGGGGATGCCTTAGATAGGGGGCCGTGAGTCTTCTTATATATTGGATGGGATATATACAAGCCCTTGGATCAAACCGACTTCACATACGGTGGATATGCATCCTTGGAGGTGGTTGTGGACACTTCCAGAAGCGAAAGTGAGGGTGAAGGTGGGGTGCCGACGGGCCCTAGGGCCCATGCCGCCCGGCACCCTTTTGTGGCCTTTTGGGCCCATCTTTGGTGTTTTGCTTTCTAGTGCCTTCTAGAGCCTAATGATGCATGTTTCACCGCGGGATAATTTTGATAATTCATTTGATAATTAAGTCCTTCTTCGCGATTTTCTAGAATAATCTCTCTAAAAATAATAATTCACCACAACTCATAGAAATTATCAGATAAAACCCTAGAATTTTATATTTGCACGTGTATAGATTATTTCTCATGTTTATTGCACTATTAAATGTTGACGTTATCTACCGTCAATAAGCATAAATTGGTTGTTTGAGGCCCTAAACGAATTCAAATGAAAAGGTTGTCAACTACTAAGTTTTATAACTTTTCATGATTTACAACTTTTATTTTGCTAGTTTCTCCATCCGAGGTCGTTTATACAAAATTTGAATTTCAAGTTTGATAAATTTGAATGTAGTTTTTGATGATAAGATGATTTCAAATGAAAATGTTGTTAACTATAAAGTTTCATAACTTTTCGAGATATACAACTTTTTATTTTGGTGGTTTTTTCATATGAGGTTATTTGAAAAACTCAAAAATCAATTTCAAATTATTTACGGTGACGGTTTTCTTAAGGAACCATCACTAGAAATCATGTAGTTGTAATGGTGGTTCTGGCAGTTTTATTCCTGATTAATAATACTTAGATATCGAGTAGGCAGTTAACTTTTTGCGATGAACTGAGGAGATTCTCCATTTCTCGAATATTTTAGAAGAATCAAATGTGTGGAAAAGGTTTTTTTTTTTTGTCTCATAGGATCTTGTTTTTTATCTAGTGAAACAATTGAATACTCTTGCAGATCAAGGATCTAGACTCTAGTCCAAGTTTTATCAACACACTCTTTGTCCAAGTTTTATATATCACCATGCTTCACAACCGGTTGGTAGCATCAATCGGTAGTACTCCCGCCATTTTAAATTATAATACGTTTTTTAACTTTTCTAGATACATATCTTCTTCTATGTATTTAGATAAACATTATGTTTAGATTGATGATAAAAATAAAGTATGTAAAAAAACAAAACATCATATACTTTATAATGGAGGAAGTTCATCACTCATTACCACAAGTGTTTTTTACTTTCCACAAATTGTACCATTTTTTCTAGAACAACGATAGAGGCAGGTCGGGGGGTCAAATTGTCCAAATAGAAGCTAATAAAAATTCTTCACGTGAAGGCGGCCTATAGCCTAATTTCTACATAAAGATCCTCTCGACTAATCACCAATATCAAACATGCTAACATGTGATATGTTGATTCTAGGAGTGATTAGAATTAGGTTAAAATACTAGGGAAGCAAACAATAAATAAATAAATAAATAATAAATAAAATACTGTTAGAAACTAGAACTAAGACAAGATGAAAGACAGCAGCTGGAGACTGCACTAAAGACGAACAAAAAACAAACACAGCACCGGACTGTCCGCGCATGAGAAAGTTACACACTACCGGACAAAGGACAGACAGCACTCCGAGTCTGTGGTGGCAAGAGTACCTAGCATACGACAGACTACGGCGCTTTTGGCTAAAAAACCGTTTCGAGCTTATAACCCAATAGTATTTTCTTCTCATAGAAAATTAGCTCTTTTATACAGTATTTTAGCTTATCACCGGCTCATAAGTCCTGCCGAACAGCTTTATGGAATTGATCGCCAATACAAATAATATTTTTTAATCAAGTACTGCATCATTTCAGCAAGGTAAAATAGATACAAGATTGTACTCTCAAGATAAATTTGGAATTGCATTTTCTAAGTCTGCTTGTTGTAATCAAGATAAAAAAAAAAAATCAATAGATTCCGGGTGGTTGTAAACCAAACACAGCTAACCAAGAGCCGATCCGGAATCTGACAAAAAAAAAAAAAAGGTGCGGTGTCCATGTCGAGAATTTATTAATTCGTCCTTCAGCTCAACTGCTCAAGGGTGATGGTTCACGGAAACCTCCAAGACAACTTGCATTGGCGTTGACTGACCCGTCTCTCAAGTCTCAAGTCTTCCTCCAAGAAATAAATAGTACGTAGTTGGTTAATGTTCCTTTCAGCATTATTTAAGACTCTTTCCGTGGGCTAGGGGGGGTTGAGGACGGCTCGTACTCAGTAGTCAGTTATATGGTTCCAATTCGTCACCACTGTTAATAGAATTCTTACAACTGGTTGATTTATAAGATTAATCATCCTCATTTATACGAAGCTAAATGTAGACAAGGTTCATTTTCTTGAGGAAATGCCCATCGAGTTTTATTGATTCATAGAAATAGTCAAGATTCATACATAGGGCAATACTAAGGTACATTCTTTACCTACATGTCATATGTTACTCACGCTCGGTCATCTAACATGCACGGACATGCTAATCACATGCACGCTAACCGCGTACACACCAGCAAGTATTATAGTAGTTCATCACTGGATAGTTTATATACCTTTCATGGTCATGAAATAGACAAACTTTTATGGTTTTGTAGATTAAGAATAATGGTAAATATTTTTAGAATTCTATTTGAGATAAAAAAAACACTTGATAGTTTACACTATTTCATGATAATAGTTAATAATCCTTTAAAAATTATGTGCAACATTATTTATAGTCTTTGTTAGCAACATTATTTCTTGATAATTTTTACATGTTTCTCTAATATATAATATTTGATGGTATATATATGGGGGTTCTATATTTATTGCATTATTTATTTCAGTTTTTTGTTATGATGAATGGCGGCGAACTTCCTCAGCCAAGGCACCTGATTTTTACCCCCAACTTTAGGTGAGTGTGAATGTCTTGTGTCTATTTTATTTTGCTTACTCTATGTTAACTTTATTTAATGAGTTATGTCTGCGTATAAATGTAGCTACCACTGGATACTGCTGGTGGTCATCTATATGACCATTGGTAGTGTAAAAATTTTTGACTCAGCTAGTACAGAGAAGATTGAGAGTAAAGTGCCGGATGGTTTGAGATAGAGACAATGTATTTGCTCATGTTTTTTATTGCATTAGTTGCATGCTAAGCATGTAAAACTATAATCAAATGCTAGTACAGAGAAGGTTTGTAGTGGCGGTGGTAAAGCCATTTTCATCGGCGTTTTTGAACCCGCCAGTGAGAGAGGCCGGGTGAAAAATCAGTTTTTTCCAAGCGATGATTTGAGAACCGCTAGTACAAATCTGATTTATTGTGGCGATTCTCATAAGAAAACACCAGTACAAATGCTTGTTCAGAATTCATAATTTTGAATCTAAAAAATAGCAAAAAAAACCCAGGGAGGCCCCCACTAGCCAGCCACCTTGCCCGTCTCTGTCCGGTGTCAATTCATGTAAAATCACATGCTATGTTGCCGGCGGGAGGCCCCACTAGCCAGCCACCTTGCCCGTCTCTGTCCGAGGTCAATTCATGTAAAATTACACGCTATGTAGCCGGGGGATTCGAACTTGCGACCTCCCCGATCTTTCTCCGCATAGCTTCCTCTACCACTCCACACATCACTCATTCATGTTTATATTAGAGTTTGGTTCCACACATATTATCTAAACTGAGCATAAATTGATTATTTGAGGCCTTAAATCAATTGAATGAAAGGTTGTCAACTACTAAGTTTCATAACGTTTCATGATTTATAACTTTATTTTTGGTAGTTTCTTCATCCGAGGTTGTTTACAAAATTTAAATTTCAAATTTGACAAATTTGAATGTAGTGTTCGATGACAAGATGATTTCAAATGAAAAGGTTGTCAACTATAAAGTTTCATAACTTTTCGAGATATACAACTTTCATATCATGCATGTGATTCATTCGGTTGATATAAAGACAAAACACGTAAAGCATTGATTGTCGATCACACGTGCATGAGAAGACATGTTTGAACAAGTGAAAGTTAATTACGAGTTGAAGCATAACCAAGATCAGCAGGCTAGCCGACTCCTGGTCCATGAAGAAGGAACATACAAGCTAGCATGAGCAAACCTAATAAAAACTTGTATCCGCCGCACGACACTCAGCTTTATTATGATTGAAACGCATTTGACATGTAAGAACCCGCAACATGTAACAATCTAGATTGATCTGATTCGCTATATAAGCATATGATCTACTTATCACGACAACATGAGGATAAAGACATTTAAAGAGCAAATAGATCTATAAAGATAAAGAGCCGAAACTAATCAATCTAGATTGGGCAAAGAGTGTTACAAAAATATAAACATTAAAGACATGCAACACATGATAACTTAATGAATCTATTAGATCTTGCCAAATCTAATAGAGCCGATAACCGCCTTGCTTCGCTAAGCTATCAAGCGGACGCCGCCGCACGGCCATCTAGTCGAGATAAACAAAGCGCAAACAAAGACTTCTTGATTATCAAGCGCACGCCGCCGCACGGCCATCCAAATGAGATAAACAAGACTACTTGCATCAAGATCTAAATCCACCGCATGATACTAGACATGATAGCAAGGTTGTCTGCATTTCACGGAGGTCGACGGATCGATGGCTCCTCCTCGAAGAAACCTCGACGACACCCACAAAGGACTCAAAACTTGGCACGGGGCCGGTTGTATTGATTTGATTGTGAATGTTCTTTACAATGGTCGAGGGCTTATATTTATACCCCGGACATAACATGAATCCTAAGAGATTACGATTACAAATATATTAAAGGTAACTCAAAAGTATGGCGACTCCTAGCTTTAATCCTCCTTGAGTCCTCGACATCACGTTCCTCGCCTTCTATTCGGTTTTCTCGCCGCCACCTTTTACTTCCCGAACGGAGTCACCGCCTCCAAGGATAGCCGACCGCATCTAATGCTTGCCGAATCGCCCGTAGTCACCGACCGCACAAGCGTTGCCGAATCACTTAAAGTTAGCCGATTGCGCAGTGTGTTGCCGAATGCTCAACACTTGCCTCCTCGTGAGCTTGTTGCACCGCCCACCTGCCATCTTCTCGGCCTTTACCAAAATCCAAGTTGTTAACACATGCCCCTCAATTTCGGGATAAAAGTGATTTTATTCCAAAATTGACCATAAATTCTCTTCTCATTTAGGTCAACACTGCTCAAACTCGCACCGCCACTCAAGCCCCGAATTCCTTGATCCAAGTTCGAATCCCACTTTAGATCTCCAATGGCGACCCGTGATGGAGTTCCGTAGGTAATTTCTCGCTTTCCCTCACATATTCGGCAATTTTTTCACCGATTCTCTCGCCCCTTTTGATTTACTTTCTACGATTGCATCGTTTTTGAAGGAATACAAGGATGAGATCCTCGATTCCCTATGCGGCGAACCCAAATTTTTATTTCCTGGGTCCGATGGGAGATCCCAACCCGATTGAGTTTGTCGAGAAGGAAACTTTGAGGATCCCTTTCAAATCTGAGTCACCCCGCCGAATCAAGGGTCAATACCTTCAAGACTTGGCCGCTTTCCCCAATTGCCGGATGGAGAGATTGGTACCGAGGATTCTCGAACAAGAGCAAAGCAAATACCGGAAAACAAGATATTCAAAGATTGCTTGAGCTATCCTTGTCGAGACCCCTAGGAACGACTCTCTCTTGATAGCAGCCACCCATTTCTCGGGTCCGATGCGCCAATGCTTTTATCTTTGGTCATGGCCCAATGTCTCTCACTTTAGCGTATATCTTCATGATGATCGCCTAAATGTGACGGCACCTAGTGTACCCTTCAAAGTACAAAAGCAATAGCAACCGTAAGGCAAATAAGTCGAGTTGGATGGGCAAAATACATCCAAACTTACATGTCAACTAGTGCCGTGGTCGACAAAGAATATAAAGCTTTCATGAATATGTGGTCGTGTGTATTCATCTTTTGTGGCAAATCTAATGAGCCAACCCCTCAATCACATGGTAATGGTCAAGAACCGGCCGCAGTGCACCTTGATTCCCTTAGGCAAGTACCTTTTGGGTGTTGTTTACCATATGATGCATCAAACCACCGCCTGCATGCGCCAAAGATGGAGAAATTCAACGTGTAAATGGCCCCCGGTGGTTGGTTCGATGTGGCCGCAAAGTACATGCACCGATAGTCTCTCGTGGACCTTCATGATTTGGGCTTCCCTTCGCTTAATTATGTCAAGATGATGCAAAGAAAGAGAAAGCTTGCCGACATATGGAGAGGCAAAGATCCACCATTATAATTGACATAGATATTGGCCATCTATTCAAGTTGTTCTTCAAAGGCTTTGACAATGTGATCCGGCTCCCCTACAGAGAAATGAAAATCTGACTCGCCCCTCGCAAGTTTAGCTATGAGACCGGTTGTTCGACAAACCATCCACGAGATCTTCAATTCTTTCATCAAGCCTTGTGTTCTCGCCGGCAGAATTTCACCATGGGAGGTTACCGCACCCCACCTATGAATTCTACAACCCAAACATGGTGGCCAGTAATTAGGGTGTGGGCAGCTTGCCCCCAAGGCTATTCTTCTCAAAAACTATAAGGCCCAGAGAGAAAATAGGAGATGACATGGAGGCCAAGAAAGTTTTTGAACTTGGATGGGACCTCGCCTCGTATATGAGCCTTCCCCTCTTGGGCCGATAGATGTTGCCCATCCCTTGTTTGTCTCCCCGGTGGCAAGAGTGGCGTGCTCACATTTTCAACATACCAAATAAGATCCTCTATGTCAAGACCTGCAAGCTCGCTTTGACTCGATAGTGAGGTGATTTCCTTTGTACCCACAACCTTCCCGATTCTCGATTTATCCCCGACTTTAATACTTTGCTATTTACAGTGACATTGAGCCCATCCTCCTCCTTCTCAAGTGGTTCAATACTATCGCCGGGCCTATTCCTCGCTTTGGGTTTTAATGCCCCCACTCGGCAGCCTTTCATGAAAACCCCCCCGCAGCTTTTGGGTACAAAGATCTTCAAGAGGAGAAAGCAAAAGGAAAACCGCCGCCGAATCAAGCAAGGATGTCACCGTGCCTAGGAGAACAAGATCTAAGAAAGCCAAACTGCCTCCCAAGGTATATCTTTGTCGCCTCATTTAGGCAATAATTTTGTGCTTACTTCCTCCGCTTGCAGCCACAGTCAAACTTTCAAGGTCGGCCAATGCTTTAACAACCATTGAGACTTCTCCTCGTGCCTCACAAGATGCGTAAAATCCGTGAAGCTACCGCCATATTGGTAACATTTTCTCGCTTGATCACCCCATTTTCCCCGCCCTAGATGCATTCAACAAGACTCACACTCTATTACTTTGCATCGATCAACTCTTGGATAGGATGATCAAGAACCTTCTCCTCATCATGTTGCTAGCTCATCATCTCCGGCATTCAGCCAGCCCCCAACTAAGCCGTGGCAGATCCAATTTGAAGAAGACTCTCTCGTAAGGTAATGCCTTGCTCCATTGAATTCTTTAGTAAACTTGACCAATTGGCTAATAATTTTTTCTCTTAAGGATGATATCAAGCCGACTGTCAGCCTACTCCTTCACCGTTGAGGAGTATATCAATGAGGGAGGTGAAGAAGCCACATCTCAGCAGATTGTCATCGAGAATCAAGCTCTACCGAGGGAAATTGCTCAAGCATCGACCAAGGACATAAATATTCTCGTTCAAGATGCAGACGATAAGGGACCTTGTTGAGCTTATTGACCAAGACATCCCTCCAACTCTCGTGGCTCCCCTAGAATCTGCAACTCATCTTGATGACCACCTTGGTAAAGTCGAAGAGCAAACAAGAACATGGCTTCCGTGAGTCGCTTTGCAAAGTGATAATCTGATGAGGAAGCAACAAGCCAAAGAGCTGCACTCTCAAATTCAGGCCGCTAAACAATCCTTGGCAACTTTGGAGCCCGAAATGAAACTATGGAGGAAGAGAAGGCTAGGCCGAAGCTCAATTGAGCCAATTGAATGCAAAAAATCCAGTCTCACAAAGATAAAATTGCCAACCCGCCGAACTCCATAGATGCAGCCAAGACAAAGATAGCATCCGTCATCAAGGAGAATCAAAGAAATCAAAACCAAGCTTACCAAAATCCAAAGCTCAAGATGATGATAAGAAGGTGCTAGATGAAGTTAGCCGAAATCAGAACGATGCCATAGATGCAATCAAATTGTTCCTAGACGATTAAAGCATCGGCTTGTAATATACTTGAATGTAGCATACCGTATTTTTAGTAATTGCATTCCTTTTATTTCTTTCGCTTTCAAATTCTGTCTTATTGATAATATAGCCGACGCCGAAGCTTCCCGATCAGAGAATAGCCGATCGCCTCAAAGCTTCCCGATTAGGAGAATAGCCGATCCCTTCAAACGCCGGTTTTTTGATTTAGCCGAACCCGCCCAAATCCCAAACGCCCAAAAAGAGTAAACCCTACTGCCGCTTGGGATACCCCCGAGATATACGCCACGATTCTCCACTTTGGCTTATAAATAAAGCCCCTCTCCAGCCTTTCATCGCCATCTTCAATCAAACACCTCCATCGCCGCCTCTTCACCTCTCTCGCCGATCAACCCGTAAAAGCAATCTAGTTTCTAGGGCATCAATGGCGAGTGGCGATGACCGTGGCAAACGCCCCGCCGAGGGAGAGGCGTATGAAGCCGAGCACCGCGCCAACGCCACGGGTGAGAATCAATCTGGTTGCCTCCTTGTGGATTGCACTTTCTCATCTCATCTCCCCTAACCTTGATTCCTCTTCATCTTCTCGTGGCGAGGGTCATCACCGGCCAAGCACCACCTTCTTCCTCCAATGGTGGTGACTCAACCGGGCACCTCGGATCACCCGGTCCCCCTTTCCTGCCCTCTAGTTCGCCGAGCTCATCCGAGTCCGACAACTCATACAACGCCAACCCTTGGGGTCCGGGCGGAATCGAGGGAGAGGACCCTCTCAGATGTTCACGAGGAGGCGCCAGTGTTCCGCAAGGAGAGGGACGAGGCCCGGAACGAGCCGGGCGATGTCTCCAAGCAGCTCGGCATTGCGCAAGTTTAATGGGAGGATCAACGCAGCGCCTTTGCGACGCTATCACCGGTTCATCATCCCCGCACGGATCTCTTCTTTTTCAATCTTCTTCATGCACCGACTTGTCTTCCTTGTCCAAAGACTCTCTCATGAGAACGAGCGCCCTCAAGGCGGCGGCGAACAAGGGCAAACCGACAAGGTGAACGCCCAAGGGGAGATCGCCGAGGCACGCCTCGATGCCGTGGACGGCCGTGTTGATCAAAGCCGCCATCCAAGGTGTGCACCTTGGTGTGTCCCTCTGTCCGGGCGGCGATGTCTTCCCCGGACCGGTGAGGACTACTCCGGCCCAGGCCGTTGGCTTCACCGGGCGGCCCTCCTCATGAGATCGAGGACATCAATGAGCGCCCCGAGCACTATGAAGATCATGCTATCGCTTTTGCCGAATCTACCAATCCCCAACTGTTCTTAATAAGTTATTCCAAGAGTAGTTTGTAATTAGGGATTGAACGTGAATAATGAAATTATCTTTGAGATGTGCTTGTTCATGGCTCTTGTGTTGAATGCCGAATAGACGCCTTCAAAGATTTTTTTTCTCGAATCAAAACAACTCAATGATGTTTCCCCAATGCAAAGGACGCCATTTTAGTCGATTAGATCTTAGTCTTGCGCTATAACCGACGTGACGTATCACTCAAGATTGTCATTCAACGCTTCACCTTTCTTTTCCCGATAAACCAACCAAATGTAATGCCGAAGTCAATTTCAAACCATTCGCTAAACATAGATATTTTTGGACTAAAGGCGATATGAACTATATCGGCTATTTCAAATTTCATGGGATTTTTGAGCTAAAGGCGATGTTCCTTCATCGGCTATGTTTGATTTCAAACTCTTTATGAACCAACTTCAACACTGGATAATATTTCTTAAGAAATCTTCCATTGATAGCTCGTAAACTCTTCCCCCGAATAGAGTTTTCAAAATATATGCATTGCCGTGTACACATTTCACTATCCGAAAGGGTCCTTCCCAATTTGGAGACCATTTGCCAAATGCTTTATCCTTCGCTCCAATCGGTAGTATGGTCTTCCAAACCGTATCACCTTCTCGCAAATTGCTTCATTCTAACTTTCTTATTATAATACTTGGCAACACGTATCTTGTTTTTCTCAATATTTTCCAAAGGCCTTAAGACGAATCGATGTAAATCTTCTAATTCATCCATCATCAAATTCGTAATCTTCTTTTTCCAAATCTTTTGCAATGTAACTCGCCTCGAACTTGATTGCAATTCCCATGGTAAAATGGCATGATGCCCATAAACTAACTCATAGGGAGACGTTGAGTTGAACCATGACAAGCCATTCGGTAAGCCCACAATGCCTCATTAAGAACCAAATGCCACCTCCTTGGCTTTTCATCAATTTTCTTCTGGATGATCTTAATCATAATCTTATTCGATGCTTCTGCCTGGCCATTGGCTTGTGCATAATAAGGAGAAGAATTATACAACTTGATTCCCATGTCTTCGCAAAAGTCACAAAACTCCGAAGAGGTAAACCGAGTCCCTTGATCGGGCCGTTATAGTTTGAGGGATCCCAAACCTATAAATTATATGCTCCTTAACAAAACTGATCATATTTTCTGACGTGACCTTCTTCAAAGGAATAGCCTCAACCCACTTGGTAAAATAATCCGTGGCCAAGAGCACAAACTTATGCCCTTTACTCGAAGGAGGATGAATTTGACCAATTAAATCTATACCCCATCCTCTAAATGGCCAAGGTTTGATTATTGGGTTCATAGCAGATGCTGGAGCCTTTTGAATATTGCCGAATTTTTGACAATCATGACATCCCTTGTAATATTCAAAGCAATCTTCCAAAGATGGTTGGCCAAAAATAACCAAATTCTCCTAATTATCCACTTCATTCGGTAAGTCGATTGATGTGCACCACACAGTCCTTCATGCACTTCATACATCACCTTTCTCGCCTCTTTTTTGATTCAAGCATTTAAGCAATACTCCATCTATAGATTTATAATATAATTGATCATCAAGAAGCACGAACTTAAGGGCTTTGTACCTGAAGTTTTCGAAACTTTCTCGTGATGGATTCCCTAGGTAATCGGCTATTTCACACCTCCAATCATCAACCATTTGATCGGCATCCGAAGCACCTTTGTCTATAGTGAGAACTTCTTGGTTTTCTCGATATCCGTAAGGCCTGAGCTAGCTTATTTGCTTCTTCATTGTGCCCCCTAGGGATATGATGTAAAGTCACCATTCGAAAGCCTTTCAAAAGTTCCCGGCATTCTTCATAATAATACTCCCTTAATATATCATTCTTGCACTCATATTGGCCACCAATTGGTTAATCACTAGCTCAGAATCTCCAAAGATTTCGACAAAGAATGCTTTTTACCTCTATAAGAAGCCAAAGCCCCTAAGCAATGCCTCATACTCGCTTGATTATTAGTAACATAAAATTCAATGGGAATAGCATATTCAAAGGTTACTCCCCTGGAGGAGAAATCAAGAGAATACCAGCACCACCACCTTTGCTACAGGATGAACCATCGAAAAATAAAGTCCAAAGGTGCAATGCTTATCATCTCAATAGAAAGATCACGATGTTGTGTAATAAAATCAGCAATAACTTGACCCTTTTACCGCTTTTTGCCGATTCATATTTTAAATCAAACTCGATAAAGCAAAAATCCACTTGCCAATTCTTCCATTCAAAATTGGCATTGATAGCATATGTTTTATTACATCAAAACTAGAAACTACCACGCATTCGGATTTAATAAATAGTGCCAAAATTTGGTACACGAGTAATACACACACAAACAAAGTTTCTCTCAGAGTCGAATACCTTGTTTCGATCCAAGAGTTTTCGCTAAGATAAGCTATCACTCTCTCCTTTCCTTCAAATTCTTGCATGAGGGCCGATCCTATTGTTAGACTATCGGCCGCCACGCACAACTTGAAAGGCTTGTCAAGTTGTGGAGGTACCAAAGACTGGTGGCGCCTTTCATGTACTCTTTGATTTCATCAAAAGCCTTTTGTTGTACGTCACCCCATATGAATTCTTGATCTTTCTTGAGCTTCAAAAGTGGAGAAAAAGGCAAGACCCTTTCTCGATAGATTGATATAAATCTTCTTACAAAATTAATCTTGCCAAGCAATGATTGTAACTCCGTGAGATTAGTTGAGGGACAACTTTATCTATCGCCCATACTCTTTTTCCCAACTTCAATCCCTCCTTTATGAACAAGAAATCCTAAAAACTCACCAAATGAGACTCCAAAAAGCACATTTATTCGGATTCATCTTCAAACCATGTCTTCTAGTACATTCCGTAGTCTTCCTTAAATCGGCTAAATGCCCTTCATGGTTTCTAGACTTGACCACCACGTCATCAATATAAATCTCTACAACTTTGCCGATCAACTCATGAAAGATGTAATTCATAGCTCACCGATAAGTTGCACCGCATTCTTTAACCCGAATGTCATGACAATCCATTCAAATAAACCAATATGCCTGTGGCACCAAGGTCGCCTTTGAGATATCTTCTATTGCCATGAAAATCTGGTTATAACCAAAGATTTCCATCCATGAAGCCGATGACTTCATATCCAAATTGCAAGGCCTACTAACAAATCGGCAATCGGCATTGGGTACCCATCCATCTGAGTAGCTTTATTAAGATTTCTCAAGTCTATGCATACCCTCATCTTTCCATTCTTCTTGTATACAGAAACTATATTTGAAATCCATTCTCGCATACCGCATGGCCGAATGAAATTTGCTTCCAACAATCTTTCGATCTCTTTCTTCACATCGGCCAATACCTCCTTTTATAGATCCTTCGTGGAGGTTGTTTGTAAGGACGATATCCGACTTAATAGGTAATCGATGTTCAACAATAGAACGATCCAATCCGGCATCTCTCAGATAATCCCAAGCAAAACAATCTTTGAATTCCTTTAAAAGGGCTATCAACCGTGATTTATACTCCGGATTCAAACTTGCACTAATGTACATCGGCCTTGGTTTAGTACCATCACCAACATCTATTTCTTCTAACTTGTCGGCCGACATAAAACCATGCCCCAGCTTTCCTTTGTTGCCATCGATTGGGTTACCCATTAAAAATTACTATGAGAGCCGATCGCTTGATCGGGCCGTTGATCCTTGTTGAAGACATTCACGTGACCTTCTCCCCACACTTTGCCTAAAAACAATCAATGCCATCATACTCCCAATAAGCAGTTCAAGCAAAGAACACTTACGGAATCATCAAAGGAACTACTTCAATGTCATCTCCAACCCATTGAATAAGAATTTGGTGCATGGTTGAAGGGATGCAACAATTGGCATGGATCCAGCCTCTTCCCAAAAGCAAATCAGATGCCCCTTGCCATCAATGACAAAGAAAGTAGTGATCAAAGTCTTTGATCCAATCATCAACTCAACATGTACAGCCTCGAGTATCGGCGGATTGCCGGCAAAAAATCTCTCGAGAACCATGTCGGCCTTTAACAAGTCTTCACTTGTCATCCCAAGCTTCCTCAAGGTAGTATATGGCATGATATTGATGGCAGCCCCTCCATCAACAAACATCTTGGTCGAGGCTTGCCGCTGACATATCCTTTCGTATAAAGTGGCTTCAAATGGCGATATTTGGTCAAGCTTGTCGAAAGTCGCCTCGCAATAATACAAGCCGGGCCATCAAATCTTGAAACTCGCCTCATCAAAATCGGAATACACTTCTTCTTGACATCTTGGTTTTCGTGAGCTATAAATTCTCGATGGGAGGAAGAAAGCCATACATGCATCACCCGAGGGTCCATGCTCATCGGGTTTCTTCTTAGGGCGCCATATCGGTTTCTCCTCAAAGATTCCGCTTGTTTTAGTTCTTTGTTTCTTAAGCGCCGAACTCTCCTCTTTTGACTCTTTCTCAGTCCCGAGGGCACCACTATCCTTTTGCCGATATATTCATGGGGACCTTCCCTCCGTTGTATCCTTTATAATGAGTCCAACGTTGATCCGCAAACCTCTTCCTTGGCTGATTTTCAAAATCGTTTATTTTTAGGCGCCGATCGCCCTCGAAAACCGCATTCCAAGTCTTTCATGGACCGGCCGGCGGTTGACTCGAGATCGCCTGCACCCGAAATACCGATCACCGCATTCGGGGCAATTGTTTCTAGCAGTAACTTCAAGCCTTCGCTCCAAAGAATGTTTAAAGAATGAACACCCCCAATGAGACCGCCTCCATCTCTCTCACATGCTCTTCTTGCTCTCTACGGTATACCTCTTCTTCAGATTCCCCTGGCTGCCCTCTATAAACCTTTTGTTCTTCATAATATTCCCGTTTTGCTGCCTTTTTGCCATTTGTTCAAAGAAAATACGCGATGTTACCCTAGGCTTGAACTTTCACCTTTTCGTTCGGCTATTCTTGAACCGAACTTTTGCTTTAGCTCTTCGCTTGTGATTTGCCGATCGTGGTCGACAGTGCCATTCTTTCTTTGCTTGCTCGTCGAGGTTAACACCTTCACCTTGCCTTTACCTTTTAGAATCATCTGCAAAACCATATTCACAGAGAAAGAAATCATATTCTCGAGGAAAAGGCCGACCATCAATCTTCATCTTGCCATCGAACTTCGATGTCCCTCCCGATAGCCTTTTGAATCCGCACTCGAACACTCGGCAATCATTGATGGAGTGAGAATTAGTGTTGTGGTAACCACAATACTTTTGTCTTTCACTCCTTCAGACGCAAAGATAGGATGTCCATCCGCGCTTTAATGCGCCCTTCCCTTACTAATGATCAAAGAGCTTGTCGACTTGGAGACATCAAAGTCATAAGTTCCTTTTGTTGCCTCAACCAAATACCGGGCTAACTTGAGTAGGCTCCTTTGCCCAAGTCAATTCAGCCGCAGCCTATCTTGTCATCATCATCATATTCACCGCTTCTTCCGAAAACTTTGATACATTTCACTAGGCAACATTTCCCTTTTGGAAGCGGTTATCTCTTGAACCCCTCGAGCTTGATTACTCATAGCGCCCAGCCGGCCGTGAGAGCTGACCAAGGTCATCAAACTCCATGCCGAATAGTTTCTCTCGACATTCGGCCGCATGCTCGCTATCGCCATCCCAGTAACCGATCATCCGTAAATTCAATGAATAGCAAAGGTTCTGGTCTCTAAACCTCGCGAAGATACTCCCCGCGTGGTGTTTCATTAGCTCTCTGCCTCTCGCACTCATGAGGTCGACCAAATTTTTTTCATTAGTGCCTGAAGAAGTAGGCATGGAACTTCTTTCTAACTCGCCCACGCACTCAATGGAATGGGCCGGCAATGAGGTAAACCATGTAAAAGCTGGCCCCCGTGAGAGACAAAGGGAAATACCGAATCCTCCAAGCTTCATCCGTGGAAGCCTCCCCAAGCCGCATCAAGTACCGACCGATATGCTCCAAGGTGCTAGTATCATCTTGACCGTAAAACTTAGTCAAGTCTCGTTGAGGCTTCACTCTTGAAGGAAGTGCTACTCTATTATACCATTCCTGATAAGGAGACTTGTAAGAATAAGACCGATTCTTTGGTTTCAGTCCGAACCGATGTCGCATCATATCGCCCATCCTCGCATTATCGATCTACGCCTGAATTTGAGTTCCACGTGTTTGCCTTCCGTAAGGTATTCCCGATGCACTTTTGTACCCCGATTCGTAAAAAGCATCCGTAGCGGTATAATCAAGAAACTCCCGATATCCATCTCCATACATATTCCTCCTCGCAACTGCTTGATGCCGAGATACTTTGAAAGTCGATGGGGGTACGCCTCCCGTTGTACCAAATGTCACCGCCATAAGTAGGAGGTCGTTGTCTCTCATGAAGTGTCGCTTTCACCTTTATTTGAGCCGATGCTCCCCTCATCTCCAAAGCAGGCTTTTCTTGGTACTTTGGTGGATTGAAAAGCGCTGGTCCGTGGATTGACCTCGCATTCTCTTTAAAATACTTATCACCAAGCAATGAAAAGTGCTAACCATGATTGCACGAAAAGGTGTTCAAGAAGGTCAGATATGATTTGTAATAGTTTCTCCCGCAGCTTTGTGAACCAACTCGACACCTTTTGAGCCTCTTCTTCTTCAATGTAATCGATTGATGTGGAAGAAGAACCCTTGGCAACGATTGTTTCGAAGACCTTATTGCTTTTGTTCTTGGAGAAGGACATCAAACACTTCTCAAAAACCGATCACATGCTTGTTGCACCAACTCCCTTTGAATTCTCCGCAATTCATCCAAAGTTACATCCGTAACGTGATTGTTGTTGATTTCGCATATCTTGAACAACGGTGTCCCACCGGGCGTGCCAAAAAAAGTGTGTTGACACGAACGTGACGCACCGCGTCGTCGCACACACAAAGAAGCCGGAAAGCGTGGCTTTAATCGGGTGCCCGGACGGTTTGGAGATCCGAAGCGTGCCAATTGACCTCGAAAACTGAAAAGGGATAAAGATCGTTAAATACAAAATCGAACGCGTCGGTGAGACCAAATAGCCCGTATATATGGCCCCTCGGTTACTTACGACGACATACAAATATAAGAGCCGCCTCACCAATCATGCATGTGATTCATTCGGCCGATATAAAGACAAAACACGAAAAGCATTGATTGCCGATCACACGCGCATGAGAAGACATGTTTGAACAAGTGAAAATTAATTACGAAGTTGAAGCATAACCAAGATCAAAGACTAGCCGCCGACTGGGTCCATGAAGAAGGAACATACAAGCTAGCATGAGCAAACCTAATAAAAACTTGTATCCACCGCACGACACTCAAATTTTATTATGATTGAAACGCATTTGACATGTAAGAACCCGCAGAATATGTAACAATCTAGATTGATCTAATTCGCTATATAAGCATATGATCTACTTATCACGACAACATGAGGATAAAGACATTTAAAGAGCAAATAGATCTATAAAGATAAAGAGCCGAAACTAATCAATCTAGATTGGGCAAAGAGTGTTACAAAAAATATAAACATTAAAGACATGCAACACATGATAACTTAATGAATCTATTTGATCTTGCCAAATCTAATAGAGCCGATAACTGCCTTGCTTCGCTAAGCTATCGTTTAACGCCGCCGCACGGCCATCTAGTCGAGATAAACAAAGCGTGCAAACAAAGACTTCTTGATTATCAAGCGCACGCCGCCGCACGGCCATCCAAATGAGATAAACAAGACTACTTGCATCAAGATCTAAATCCACCGCATGATACTAGACATGATAGCAAGGTTGTCGGTACTTCTTTTGAGGTCGACGGATCGATGGCTCCTCTCAAGAAACTTGACGACACCCACAAAAGGACTCAAACTTGGCACGGGCCGTTGTTGTATTGATTTGATTGTGAATGTTCTTTACAATGGTCGAGGGCTTATATTTATACCCCTGACATAACATGAATCCTAAGAGATTACGATTACACATATATTAAAGGTAACTCAAAAGTATGGCGACTCCTAGCTTTAATCCTCCTTGGAGTCCTCGACATCACGCTCCTCGCCTTCTATTTGGTTTCCTCGCCGCCACCTTTTACTTCCCGAACGGAGTCACCGCCTCCAAGGATAACCGACCGCAAGAATGCTTGTCGAATCGCCCGTAGTCAACCGACCGCACAAGCGCTGTCGAATCACTTAAAGTTAGCCGATTGCGCAGTGTTGCCGAATGCTCAACACTTGCCTCCTCGTGAGCTTGTTGCACCGCCCACCTGTCATCTTCTCGCCTTTTACCAAAATCCAAAGTGTTAACAGGGGAGATGGGAGATGCATGAGTAAGAGAAGGGTGCCGCCAAAACCCTAGCCGGCTTACCGTAAGCGAGGTGAAAGGGGCTTAGTAGGCGACGCCGCACGCCGAGAGAGAGGAGCGGTAGGATGGGAAGGTGTGGCGTAACCTTTCTAAATTACATGGCCCACAAGCACCCGACATTGTCCTTAAGACCTTTGTCACCGCATTTGGCGCACTTACATATAACCTAGAATGTTCCGTCTTCCGTGAAACCCCGATAAACCACGCTTTCCTCCGTGATCGATACTTTTCACAGAGACATCACAAAGATACAACAGTTTTCATACAAAATACCGAGTAGCGGAAGACTTACAATAACTTAATTTACAAAACTTTTGTCAAACTTATACAAACCAGAGTAGCATTATTACAAAACAAATGGAAGTATCATTACTTAACTTTATTACAATCACACAACGAAAGCGCCCCCTCGCCCACGGGCCACACGATCTATTCCTCGTCAGCCACTTCCCTCGATCACCGCCATGCAACAAGGGCCGTAGCACACTTGTTCACACCTGGTTCACCCGCAATGTGGGTTAAACAAAACCCCGAGTACAAAAAAAGTACTCCGCAAGACTTACCCGACCAAAAATTGGGGAGAAGACTCAGGAATGCTGGCTAATAGGAATCAAGGTAAGGCTTTAGCAAGATCAAAAGATACCTTTTTGCAAAAAGAGACTAGGCCAGTCCTTACTGTACTACATCAATCACTTGTCAACCATGTATCGGATTCAAAACTTTCCATCATCAACTTCCATGGTTACTACGATGCTGGTGCAAGGATCACGGCTCCCATATCGTGGAGCACACGACGATTCGAATCGCTTTATATACCCAGCTGGGGCTTCCTAGCCACACGATGTATGCAAGACCAAACATCTCACATACATCAACTCACGCTTGCATTTCTCCCCGCCGTAACGGATCCTAGCCACGAGAGTACAAGACACCATTTTCCTACGCCGTCAAATACAACCGCCGACGGGTATACCCGTAGTATGGGTACACGCTACTTCCCGTGCCGGTTGTCCGCTCTCGCATAGATCATACAAGGGAGCTTACCGCCATTAGCATGCGACTAGTACTATCCAATAACCTCATGATCCAAGGGCCAAGGCAACGAACGGTGCTTAACCGACTCACAAGTGGGATCGACACTACACCAGGGCACTAGCCCTTTCTCGTGCAAGTCACTCCACCCTGTCCTCAATTTACTCACCATCATGTTCTTGTTAAGCGCACTTTGACCCGATCAAAGTGAAGGGATACCAACAAGTAACATCGTGTTTTCATAAATGCCTCAACGGGGGATATTGTTATCACATTTTTGAAAAACATTTCATAAAGCCTATGCTATCAGCAGGCTAAGCATATACTAGCATTTGCGAAATCAAAACAGGTATCCAGGGTATATATCAAGGTACGGTAAATGCACCAAAGTAGGATATCACACAACTCCTATTACCTAATGCATCATAACATCAACATACAATATAAAAAGCTTTTTGAAATACAAGAAGGTGGTTGAATGCATCCGGGCTTGCCTTGGGGCTCGACGGTTAGGAGCAGTGATGACACTGTTGAGATCGATCAACCTCTTCACGCCAACACCTTCTTCGCACGCAAGACGGGCTACACGATTGAGATGCATGATTACGATGCGGTGATAACGACATGCGATAATGATGCAACGATTGTTAACCTATCTTGAGTACAACTTTCCTTCACGGTATAGTTGCACTAAGAAGGTATAACTAACGCCGACGACGACGGATTAACGATACGCAATCAACATAAAATGCCGAAGGTCATTAGGTTAATGACCTAGGGTCATCACCAATCCCAAAATCAAGCAACACTAACAGTGATTAAGGGTGATTACTAATTTATTGACCATTTTACAGTCGTTGAAAGCCACTAATTAACTTGCTAATTGGGGATTAATTAAACCCTAATTAATCACATGATTAATTAATTAAACATTAATTAATTAAGGTGTTAATTAAGCATAATACAAAAATTAGTCAAATCATGATCAAACTTCATAATTAAGATCATTATCATCTAATTAACACACAAAAAACAAATTTCATGATTTTTGACTTATATTTTATTTATTAAAATCATGGAAGTTGCCTTTATTAATTAAAAGAACAAATTAAAGCACAATTAAATTTTATTGAAAACCAAGGTTAGCATTTTTCTGGTGTAGAGCATCACTCAAGGATCACACACATTTTTTGCACATTTTTACTTGCCCAAATGAAATTATAGCAAAAAGGTGAAAAATGCATTTGGAAATTAAATAAAGAAAAAGAAAAAGAATTTCCCTTTCCTTCCCGGGCCACCGTGCGGCCCGAAGCGGCCCATCGGCTGCCTGCATCGCCCGGCTTTGCGACGCTGCTCGCCGCCCACGCGCGCTCCTTCTCCTTTCCCTTCACCGACAAATAAGGGGCCCGCGGCCTTCTCCCTCCTCCTCTTCTTTTTTCCGACGCGAGAACGGGACGGCATGGCGCTGCCGCCGGCCTTCCCGCCGGAGATGATTTCTCCGACTAAACCGACTACCCCAGCCTTCTTCCCTCTCATCGCCTTCGACCCCAAAGAAGCTATTATACCCCCTTAGCCGATCACCGAACGCCAAGACAGCCACGAAGCACGGCGCCCCAAGAACGGAAGCGGCAAGAAAGTCGTTCCGGCTAGATAAAGGCATGCTAAACGCAACCAACTCCTTGAAAAGCTTTAGAATCTCACCGTGACTCTAAAACAAGACAGCCACGGGCGTGGACTTGGGTGGAGGAGGTTCGACCTCGGCTTGTGGCTCTATGGGAGTTGTACCGCGACGCAATGGTTCGAGAACTCCGACGGTAGAGACTCAACCTTCAAGCCGAGGAAGATTAGTAGTTCAAGGTGAAGCTTGATCACGTATTGATTTGGCAGGGAGCGTACTAGAGAGGATAGGTCGTGGCGCCTGCGCCCTCGGCCTTTCTCGCCGCAATTGGGGAAGAAGACGCATCAACGGGTTTGCCGACGATGTCAAACACCGAGAATTGGCTCAAGGAGTGCGCAACAAGGTTACGGAATAGATGGCAGGAGCAATTGGATGTTGGTGGTGTGTAGGCGACGAATTTCTCACCGGCGAAAGGTGAAATGAGCAACTCCAAGGCGGCGTGAGAGAGGAAAAAAGAGAAATCGACGACTCCTTTTTTATGGGCAAGGAGATGGTCGAGGAGGTGGACAGACTTTCGCGATCCTGCCCAGATGGTTGGTCGCGCGAAAACCGGCGATGCCACGAGAACGCCACGGCGGCGGTGGTGAGTCACGGCATGGCGATGGTGCAAGGTGTCCCCCCCCCCCAGATAATAATCAGAAAGATGCCCCACCCCTCTCTTCTCAAATTACTTCCAAAAGTTAAACTGCAGACTCAAAAATTCTTCCAAAATACAGATTGCAATAAAAATTTATTGCTCTACAACTTTCATTAAAGGAGTTTTGTCAGAAATCAAATATTTTTGAAAAATGAACTTTGAATTTGAAAAAGGGTTCAAATTTATTTCTCGAATTTCAAAATTACTTTTAAATTTTGAATAAAAGATGAAAATCTCCAAAAATAAAAGTTGTTCCATTTTTCAATATCTACAACTTTCATTTAGGAAGTTTTTCATGAAACTGAATAATTTTTTGAATTGTAGTATTAAACTCAAAAGGGGACACTTTTCAATTTAAAGAACTTTTGAAATTATTTAAAATTTTATTCAAAAACTTGAAAAACTTTTATATACCAAAGTTATAGAGCTCCAAGAGATGCACAAACTGTATTTTTTGAAGTTTTCCCAAATTTTGAATATTTTGAGATGAAATTAAGAAGGGGGCAAAAGTACTTTTGAATTTCAGGATTTTGAAAAGAAAATTCAAATAGGAATTTTGGGCAATTAATTCATGATATTGGGGAACTTTTTCAAACCCAACCAATAGCATACTTTCAAGGTACAAACTTTATACTTTGAAATGGTGCCATTGGTTAGCAACTTTTATTTAGAAAATCACTTATGGTTAGCTCCCTTTAAATTGAAAATGAAATTCAAGTTTCAACACTTAACCAAATGTGGAAGGTGTTGGCATTTGAATCCCATTTCCAATTTTTGTTCTTGCTTTGCATCATTTGACTTATGAAACATAGTTAGGTGTGAGCTAGGGTTAGCCAAGCACTTGCAAACATCAAAATTAGTTTTAGTTGGTTACTTTTAGAAACAGAATCAAAAATGTGAATGGAGTTTAAATGATATACATATACACATATGATATGAAAGAGCTCAACCAACCCTAGAATCAAATAAACTCATTTTGGTTGTTTGAATTAGTGTTTGCTAAATTATGAATGCTCATGCAATGATGATGATGACATGGCAGTTTAGGTTAACGTAACACCGGGTGTTACATTATATTCCTTTAAAAGGAATCTCGTCCCCGAGATTCAAAGCTTAGGGCTAAGTAATGGAAAAGGAAATGTGTCAAGCAAACACATCTTACATGGTTTCATAAGGGAGGTAGAAGGGTTTATATTACAAGTCTCATAAAGTTTTAAAGTCACAATTTAGAAACGAATCGTGACTTAGAGAAGGAAGGAAGAAACTCCTGAAAGGCTCATTCAAGAATTCCTCAACCAACTTAATACGATCACATCTAAACCTTCACGCACCACGAGATGTATATCCTATAGATTTCTTTTATGGGGGTATTTCATGCTTTTCAACTTTGAAAAAAAGTACGTTGATGAATGTATGTGATGCACCGTAATCAAATAATGTAATTGCAGGATGACCGGTGACGGAACATACCCATTAAAACAAAGTTCTCCTTTAAGAACATCTCCAGCTTGGACATGATATACACGCCCAGCCTTTCTTTTCCCAAAGATTCACCTTCGGACATACCGTGATTTACCCCCGCCTTTGGTTCTCGATATCGCCGGGTTACCGATCCTTGTTGGAAGTTGGGATCACTGCCTTTGATAAGGACAATATTGAATGAAGTGTCCTGACTTCCACAATAAAACAAATACCTCTACCATTGGATGGCGCCCGGGGCCGGGGAGGAGGGGGAGTTCGAATACCCCGGGGCATTCTACCGGGATGGGTTGGGGCAGTAGGTGAGTGTACACCCGCTTCGTGGGCTTGCCGCCGCCGCCCGTGGGTAGTGATAGGGTTCGTGGCTTTGTTGGTGCCGTGGATAGCGGGATTGCCGGTGGGTATGCCGAGTAGGGTGGAATATAACCTTCCTCGACGCTTTTGGATTCCGCCGTAAAGGTTGGAGGAAGCACGCCGCTTCTTCACTCTTCTCGCTTAAGCATGGATCTTTCATAAGATATTGCAATATCCACAAATTTCATAAAAATGTGGCATTCGGATTTGCAAAGAAGGTGGGTTTCAACATCACCCTTTAAACCTCGAACAAAACATTTCTTTTTTTGCTATCAAGATCCACATGCTCTCAAAGATACCGTGATAGTTGACTAAACAAAGTTCACATATTGCACCACCGACGATCGCCTTTGCTTTATTGCTAGAAACTCTTCTAGCTTGGCTTGCATCACTCCGCCAGAATGAAATGTCGATGGAAGGCATCTTGGAACATAGCCCAAGTGACTTGTTGTCCGACCGGGCCGACGCGCAGTAAGGAAGTTTGCCCACCATGCATGCAGGCCTCTCAACCGTTGGGCAAAAAACTTGGTTTCAACAAGTCGGGCAACCCTCTAGCAGTCAAACTTTAGATTTATAATACGGCCAATCATTAGCTTCTAGGGGTTCCTCAAATTTTGTGAACACCGGGCGACGAAGTTTCAAAGAAAGTCCAGATATGTGATCTCGCCGTGATTACGACGACCATGATTCTCATGTGGGGCATTCTCGACTTTTCCCGACTCATTTTCCCGTGAGCATACCGCATTCTCGGGTGGCATGGACTAAAGCCGCCACAGCCTTCAAATAAGGATGGTGGTGCCGGTGGTGCCCGAGGGACCTCACCTCCCTCGTTGTGAAGAACCAGCATGAGAATGATCGACATCCGTTATAGACAAGATCATATTTATACACAAGCAAAGCCTATAAGATGGAAACCTAGGCTAGCAAGAATAGGATTGAGTTTACTTAGCCCAACCACTTGTTATCTGGGATATGATTCTTTTAAACAAATGAATTAAACATGATGCATGATCGAACCTACTGATCAAGCAAAAGACTTTTAAAGTAACATAAACATTCTTTTAGTAATATAGGGCAAAAAAGAAAAATAACATGATACTCCGCTTAAAAACTCTTTAAATAGCACCTAGAAAGGCTACTAGAAAGAATTAAGACTTTGAAAAAGCAATTTGGACTAAACCACCTTTAACTTTTTTGATCCAAAACATTTTGAAGTTTTGAAAAGTAATATCAGAGTATCTTTGTAAATACCGCCTCGATATTCTTCCGTGGGCGTAACCTTCTAAATTACATGGCCCACAAGCACCGACATTGTCCCTAAGACCTTTTGTCACCCATACTTGAGCACCATATAACCTAGAATGTTCCGTCGGGTGAAAAACCCCGATAAAACCACGCTTTCCTCCAGATCGATACTTACAGACATCACAAAGATTACAACAGCTTTTCATACAAAATACCGTGAGTAGCGAAGACTTACAATAACTTAATTTACAAAACTTTTGTCAAACTTATACAAACCGTAGTAGCATTATTACAAAATAAATAAAAGTATCATTACTTAACTTTATTACAATCACACAACAAAGGTGCCCCCGCCCACCTGGCCACACCACCTATTCCTCGGCCGGGCCACTTCCTCGATCACCGCCATGCAACAAGGGTCAGAAACACTTTGTTCACACGGTTCACCCGCAATGTGGGTTGAACAAACCCCGAGTACAAAAAGTACTCCGCAAGACTTACCCCGACCAAAAAATTGGGGAGAAGACTCAAGAATGCCGGCTAATAGGAATCAAGGTGAGGCTTTTAGCAAGATCAAATGACACCTTTTGCAAAAAAAGAGACTAAGCCGCCCCATTTTTACTACATCAATCACTTGTCAACCATGTATCGGATTCAAAACTTTCCATCATCAACTTCCATGGTTACTACGATGCCGGTGCTTGGATCACGGCCCCCATATCGTGGAGCACACCCACGATTCGAATCGCTTAATATACCCACTGGGCTTTAGCCACACGATGTATGCAAGACCAAACATCTTACATATATCAACTCACACTTACATTTCTCCTTACTAGAATCGGGTCCTAGCCACGAGGTACAAGACATCATTTTTTCCTACGCCGCCCCCTTCCACTTGCATATACTCCGTAGGATGGGTACACGCTACTTCCCCGTGCCCCTGCTTCCGCTTCCGCCAAAGATAGTACAAGGGAGCTTACCGCCATTAGCATGCTTAGTACTATCCAATAACCTCATGATCCAAGGGCCAAGGCAACGAACGGTCCTTAACCGACACAAGTGGGACTACACTACACCGGCACTAGCCCTTTCCCGATGCAAGTCACTCCACCCGGCCTCAATTTACTCATCATCATGTTCTTGTTGTATACTTTGACCCGATCAAAGTGAAGGGATACCAACAAGTAACATCAAGTTTTCATAAATTGCCCTCAACGGGGAACTTTTGTTATCACATTTTTAAAAAAACATTTCATAAAACCCTACACTAGTAGCCGGCTAAGCATAGTACTAGCATTTTGAAACCAAAAAGTATTCGTGGTAATACATCAAGGTACTGGTAAATGCATCAAAGTAGGATATCACACAACCCTAACACCTAATGCATCATATCATCAAACATAAAATATAAAAGCTTTTTCAAAATACAAGGAAGTGGTTAAATGCATCCCGGCTTGCCTTGGGGCTCGACGGGGTTAGGGTGCGTGATGACACCGTAGAGATCGACTAACCTCCTCACGAACAACACCTTCTTCGACGACAAGATGGCTTACACGAGTGAGAATGCATGATTACGATGCAAAGAATAAAAGGAACATGCGATAATAATGCAACGATTGTTAATCCGATCTTGAGTACAACTTTCCTTCACTCGTATAGTTGCACTAAAGAAGGTATAACTAGTGTTGACGACTTAACGACTAACGATACACAATCAACATAAAATGCCGAAGGTCATTAGGGTTAATGACCTAGGGTCATCACTCAATCCCAAAATCAAACAACCCTAAAAGTGATTAAGGGTAATTACTAATTTATTAACCATTTTTACAGTTGTTGAAAGCCGCTTAATTAACTTGCTAATTGGGGATCAATTAAACCCCTAATTAGTTAAAGGATTAATTAATTAAACACCCATTAATTAAGGCATTAATTAAGCATAATACAAAAATTAGTCAAAACATAACCAAACTTCATAATTAAGATCATTAGCATCTAATTAGCACACAAAATAAATTTCATGATTTTGACTTATATTTTATTTATTAAAAATCATGGAAGTTGCCTTTATTAATTAAAAGAACAAAGGTGAAAAACTCGATTTGGAAATTAAATAAAGAAAAAGAAAAAGAATTTCCCTTTCCTTCCCTGGGCCACCGCGGCCCTCGAGCGCCCATCGGCCTCGCCTGCATCGCCTCAGCCTACAAGACGCTGCCTGCTCGCCCTGCGCACGCGCTTCCTTCCTTCCTCTCTTCATCGACTACATGGGCCCGGCCGGCCGCCCTCTCCCTCCTCCTTCTTTTTCTCCGACGCGAACAGGATCTGGCGGCAGGGCTGCCGGGTCTGCCTCCCGCCGGGAGATGATTTCTCCGACTAAACCGACTACCCCAGCTTTTCTTTCCTCTCATCGCCTCGAATCTCAAAGAAGCTATTATACCCCCTTAGCCGATCACCTGAACGCCAAGCATACCACGAAAGCATCTACGTCCAAGAACTATGAGCGAGCAAGAAAGTCGCTCCGGGCTTAGATAAAGGCATGCTAAACGCAAACTCAACTCCTTGAAAAGCTTTAGAATCTCACCGTGACTCTAAAAACAAGACAGCCTACGCGTGGACTTGGGTGGAGGAGGTTCGACTCCGGGCCAGTGGTGTTCTATGTACCGATCGACGCAATGCTGCTCCTGAGAACTCCGCGACTGTGAGAGACTCAACCTTCAAGCCGAGGAAGATTAGTAGTTCAAGGTGAAGCTTGATCACGTATTGATTTGGGCAGGAGCTGCATTAGAGAGGATAGGTCGTGGCGCGAAGCTGCCCTCAGGCCGCAGCATTGGGGAAGAAGATTTTACCGAACGGGTTTGCCTGACGCTATGTCAAACACCGATGAATTGGCCCAAGGAGTGCGCAACAAGGTTACGGAATAGATGGCGTGGAGCAATTGGATGTTGGTGGTGTGTAGGCGATTTACTTCTCGCCGAGCGAAAGTAGCTGAGCAACGGGCGGTGGCGTGAGAGAGGAAAAAGAGAAATCGACGTACTCCCTAAGTGGCTTTTATGGGCAAGGAGATGGTCGAGGAGGTGGACAGGACTT
>JADLZL010007751.1:0-51237 GCA_015844335.1 Chrysopogon serrulatus | reverse complement strand
ATAGTCATTACAGATGTTAAGGCCTTTATTCATCATAAGTTATTGTATGGAGTATGTGTGATTTAAAACTACAGGACAGTTATTGATATGATTTATGCAACAAAAGGAATATTTGATGTCGTGCTTAAGGGGCACATGGATTTTGATTCAGATCCACGGACTAATGTATCTGAAAAAATGCTAAGAATCTTAACATAAACTACTCAGGCGTCAGCCCTTCCTTCGAAACATCTGAAAGCCCATGACTTACTTGTAGAAGTGTCTCCTAAGCCTTTGCATGATGTTTTTTTTTTTTTTTTTTTTTGGAATCGCCTTTGCAGCATGTGATTGCCCCTGTGTTTCGTTGTCTTGGTCATATATCTATTTTTCCAGTATGGCTTGCGTTCTTATAATTGGTTTGGGAACCACAAAATTTATACTTAGTTCTTTACTGATAAAATTAAGTATTGCAAAAAATGTGACCACTCACGAAGCTCTTGACCACAGTGCTCTTTCTTGGTTCAAATAATATTTTCTTTCGCATTTCAAACAATTCAACATTACCATATAAGTTCACTCCGAGAATGAGTGCTTTGGTACTGAGGCTCTTGCAAGTTAAACAAGTTGTATAGACTCTTCATCTTTATCATACAAATAAAAAACCAAGCAACTTCTAGATCATAAGACTATTTTAAACTTGTGATAGCCTAAATATCGACTTAGTGCTCTGATTACATAACTATATACATCGTAATGTCAAATAACACCAACAAGTCAACTAGGTAGAGACAACCTGAACCTCATATATATAGCCAGAGTACCCTATAATACAAAATTAAGGAATTCTCATAGACAACATATTACGTATTTTCCTCTTCTTTCATACTTCAAGCTATGACAACAATCTTCTTCTGTTAAACACAAAAGAAATATGAAAGATTCAACTATACTGTACTATATATATGGCACATAGGTTCTACTCTAATAAAAGTATTCATGGAGGGCAAATGGTTCAGCTCAAAGGCTGGCAAGATCACGCCAAGGCGCGGCAACGCCGCGCCCAGGTTTCTAGTCATAATGGATAGATCTTGCACCACAAATAATTAATTTGGTCACGATGGACCTAGCCTCTGCGCTGAACCATATATTGGCAGAAAATCATGCGAATTAACTGGACTCTGAGCACAAGAACCATACCAGCCAAAAAAAGTTCTATTTTAAAAGTTTTTTTTGTTTCCTGCCAATACAACTTGAACTTGGAGATCTGTTATCATAATTCGCATATTCTGAAATTTGCCATTATAATTCTTCTACCTAATCCTCAGTATTTTCTACATCATTTGGGTGCCTAGGCCAACTGTCAGGCCATATACATGTACGGATCTTCCGTAGGAACCAAACACCTCTTGAGAGAAATGCAGCGGACGTGGTGGTGGTGAGCGCAGCCGTGAAAAATAGCGTCGAGTTCAGATTTGAACTAGCGGCCATGGTGCCCACGCGAGGGCGGGCAAGGCACGGTAGCACAGCGGCACAGCGGCATGGGCGCCTAGCGCAGCGCAAGTCGGCGCTAGGGAGTGCACGTCCGCGGCTGCGGTAGCACCTATCTCAGACCGTGCGGCGGCTGGAGGTTGAAGGAGAAAGTGTGGGAGCGAGTGGAGGGAGAAAGAAGCAGCATGGGTATTTAGTCTATACAGAACATGCGTATACGTTTACGGTCTAATAGTGGATCCAGACACTCGAAAGACATAGAAAATGGCAAAGATTAGGTAGGAGAAGAATTATAATGACAAATCTCCAAAGTTCAAGAATTCTACTGGCAGAGATAAGTAACCATTTTAAAAAGAGAAGAGAAAAGGGTTAATCCATAGGGATGCAGCAATTTTTCAACGGGGCTACGACGTACTGATTGTTGAGGAACTCATTGTGGATTAAATTATACAGTACAATGTACACACATACATCTCTATGTATGCATGTAAGTAAATCCTACCTCTCTGAGCTTCTTCAAAAATTGAATCAGCAAATTCTCAAGATTAACGAAGTCACCACAGATGTGTCACTATTGACGAGAAAGTCGCCAACCACAAGGAACACGTGTTGCCAACCACTACGAAAAGGTTGCCAACCACCACTACGTTGCTTGTAACACTTGATGCTTGTAACACTAGAACATGAGCAGAGCTAGATTCTCAAAAAAAAAAAAAAAAAAAAAAAAAAAAAAAAACAGAGCTAGCAGGTCTTGCAATTTTTATATATGGATGGGAGATTATCTCCGTCTTTAGGAGAGAGACCTTTCAGGAGATTTCTTAAATAAAATATTGATATAGGAGATCGAACAAGAGATTTGTTGCAGAACCACCGTCTTCTAAAATGCTATTTTTTTATATTATATATAAAATTGGATAAGAGAGCTCTAAATGGTGAATTGTCCAAATAGTGAGAGTAATTGTTACTATGTTGATGAATGATGAGCAAAATGCCATTAGAACCTAAAGCTAGCATGGCTACACACAAGGGTCGTTGTTTCCGACCATAAGGCTTGACTTGAGTACTCACTCCATTTCTTTTTAGGGGATTAAAATTTCGAAAAGTCAATCGTTATAAACTTCCAAACAGTTTAATCGAACTACATACATATTCAGTGTAAGGAAGCTGCATCAATGTGTTTTGTATCTAATAGATACAGGACTGCGTTTAAAATGCCTTTCAGTGGTTTAAAACTTACATTATTCAGATTCTTTTTATCATTTGTGTACTGCAAACGGCAGCGGTCTACTCCCTCCGTCTCTAAATAAGTACCGTATAAACAAGGAAAGCTGGCACCTAGTGTTGAAAGTGGGAACGGAAGGTGATATCATCTTATCCAAGGCCTGCCGTGCCACCAAAATACACAATTCCTGTAGCAAAATTTTATTGCACCCAAAAAAAAAAATTCCTCTGGGTAAACAAAGCTTGAAGAACCTTTACGGGGCTTTTTTATCCTATCTGCAGGATAAAGAGATATATTCTCAACATTTGCACAAATTAAAGTGAACATTATGATATATGGACCCTCTCTGCAGAATAAAATATTATCTTCCCAACATTACCGAAATTAAACAGAAATATGGATATGGATTATGGGTAGAGGTTGAAGAACCAATGTCCAAATATATAGCTCAGGCGAAAGCATAACAGAATAGCACCACCAAACCGAAATTGGTGATCTAGGATAATAATTATTGTTTCCTTGAGAATACAGGTTATGGCTACAAATTATTGCTCAATAATGTTTCCTAGGGCAGTTGCAAGAAACCCATGAGGGATTCAGACACGTCCAGGCAGCAATTAGCATCTTATACAACAAGCACTACATGTTCTGATGCAATACAGCAAGTATACAACGAATTAATAATGTTATGTGGTGCATGATTCACATAATTTGGTGTGTACAATGCTCGGTTAACTGGCTTCTAGTGATGTTATTATGAACCAAGATGGACAGTGCACTGGGTCTGGCTCAATTCGATCAATTTGTCATCCTCCGATGGCTGAAAGAAACACAGGATAATTAGACAAACCCTGCAAAAATGCCTGGGTGGAAGGCATAGCTATTTACCTGCTGCTTTAGAAACTGGGGGAGCTGAACCCGTTTTGAGCCATCTGCTAGCCGCTTGCATGGAAGAGATGGTTCAGCTGCAGCGAACTCATTCAGAACCTGGCAAAATTTTGGCAATACATTGGAAAAACAGAAGACCAAAGGATAATGCCCTTTCCATTTCCTTTCCATAATGAACTGATTGATCCAGTGAACATTATACCACAATTTGGATAAGTTTCTCAAGCATTTCAGTTAATTTGGTGGATGATAGAAATATCGCCTTTCTTTAGGACTCCTCATTTGTTACTACTAAGTTTAGTAGCTCAATTCTTTGTTTCAGTTCTGAACCTATGAACCAAATGTCAACCTGGTTCGAGTTTGTGTTTATGTTACATAAGCAGCAACAGATCTCAAATTGTAAACATACAAACTATCTATCATCAACGTTACACTCTCTTAAAGAGTAGTGCAGGCTAACAGCATGTTCTATGGTTTTCATTTCAGCTTACAACAAACGGCTTCCCAATCTACAGCTACTCAGTTCAAACCTTGTAAGTACGACAAAGTGAATTCAAGCGACAATGTCCACAACAATGGCTGGCAGAGCCACCTCATCACAAGTGTAGCTTGCCCAGAGGTGACTCATGACCAAACAAGCATATCAGTTTGGAAGATGTCAATGCCTGGGTGATAGACAAGTCACAAAAGATAGGTAGCATTACAGTAGAAAGGCATCAAGCACAAACCAAACAGGAGAAATAACTCAGCCTAGTGTAGCTAGGGCTACAAAGTGCAGGTGGTGCTATGTTGCACCATGTCTATCCAGGATGCCGGTTGTTCAGCTTGATCCAGTCCTAAAACTGAGTCAACAAAAGTCTATATATTGTTTTCTATGAGGAGCAGAATTACCGCTTCCAGTGTGTTGAGATAATTAAGGTACAACACCAGTACACCCTAAATGGGACACCAAAATTACAATGTACAGGAACCAATGACAAATGAATGGTTTCTAAGCTATGGAATGCCTATAGCAATATAGCCTGGTATACCTTCAGCTCCAACCCTCTGCTCACTCCATGATAGACTCCAGTTCATATAAGTTGCTTGATTAGGTTTTGTGGCTTGCATGTTATCAGTGTCTGGAGGGCAAAAACGAGCCAAAAATCAAAAGCCAAGATGGATTAGTTCCCTCTCTAAATTACAAGTGACACCATTCTTCACCAATTGCAAATCAAACTTTTATGCCAGTTCAATCATCCCTCTCTTTTATTTGGCTCACACTAACCATGCACATGCCTAGTCTGTTGAAATATGCCATCCTGGATTTGTGACAAATATTGAACTATAAGCAGCATCAGAAAATATTGTCAACTTCCTTAGCAGAGTAAATGATTTTCTGCCTAGCAAGCGTAGACTAAAGAGTACTCATACAATGATAAGTGAATAGCAAAAGGATGCTGGACAATAGGGAGATCCAATTAGAAACGGGATTGCTCTGCAGGCATGCTTCCAAAAGTGCAACTCAGCCCTAACAACCCAAATCATTTTCATCCTCATTGTTTGTACTTGAGAATTTAGATACTAATGAGGGGCACATTCTTGGTCACATTTTCTAAAGAGCGATGATTGCCTAACTGTGCATGGTTGTGGTGTCAATTATTTGAAAACGAAGGGAATACCTGATTCCTGATTGCTCCAATCAACATATCTTGGCATCCAGATGCATGGACATTCTTCAAATTTGGGCACTGAAGAAGCAGACGTTCTGAGGCAAGTAATTTTAATAATTAGCAATGGTGACGACTATTTACCTACTTAATAACCTGAAGAAAAAATTTAAGGACATTCGCAAAAAAAAAGGACATATACCTGGATGTAGATTTGTGCAGGAGTTAAGATTGAGATCATTTAACTCTGGACAATTTATATATAGAGCCTGCAACATGTGCAACTAGTTATAGATTTGAGCAGTAAACACTTGGATGTATCAATGCCCATTAAGTCCAAGGCTTACATCTATTGCAGAACAGCCCCACAGACTGAGTTTCTTCAAATTCCCATGCTTTATAATAAGTTTTTGGTGAACAGGTTGCCTCTTTAAGGTGGATAGTTTTCGTATAATTCTAATACCTCCATTGATTTCACCAAAATGCGGACCCTCTTTTTCATTCTTCACGTTCGCGCGTAGGCTCATTCCACAGTCCATGAGTTGAAGACATGGCAACTGTGCCGTGGCTAGCTGGATCCCATCTATAAAAACATAAAGAATTATCTCTACACTAGGGGATCATGCATGATGACCAGTAAACTCATGTTCAGTGAGGTAGGATTAAGACTGCAGAAAGAGCTCTGGGGCTTACGTGTGGTCACATTTGGGCAAAGAGCAAGGAGCAGCCTTGATAAAGTATGAGGGAACGCTTTGCAGATCATCCCAACACCATTATCACTAATGCTAGATCTGGAGTAATCGAAATAGGTAATTAAAATCAGCTAAATGCAAGTAATTCCAGCTGGTAAATACAAGTTATTCCAGCTGGTAAATAAAACAGCAGCTTTCTGATAATCGATAACAGATTGCATTTCCAAAGCCAAGGAATGGAGCTTACCCACTTAAATCAAGTAACTCCAAGCTCGGACATGACCGAACAATAGATGCAACAGCTGCATCAGTTATTTTTGAACCTAGAATCAAGGATAGCATGCAAAGCCCCCTGGTGAACAATAACAAGACTGAAGTTAGAAAGTTGAAGTAATACAAAACTAGAATATTGATGAGATTAGCATGAGATATGGCAATATTAGATAAAAAAGATGGTTGGATAGTAGAAAGAGAAAGGCAGAAATATACCTGAGATTAGCATTCTCTAGAGCACATACAGCTTCATTGGATAATTGATTCGATGAAATGTGCATTTTTTTCAAGTTAGGGCATGTACGACCTAGGCCATCCATCAAAGTAACCATATCGGTACAATCACTACTTTGTTGTGTGAAGCACAATGAGAGCTCATTCATATTAGGACAGTTCATAACCTGTAAGAAACATCGCCTCCAGTGAGCTAATGCAGCAAATGAACTTGTTATCAATGTGAATAGCATTTGAACACAGTATTACCGATTTCGAAAGGGAACAGAGATCTGACAGCCAAAGAATTGAAAGGCTTGAAGAGCAAAGATTAAGAAAGTCCAAATTAGAGCAACCACCAATTTTGAGGACTGAGAGAGTAGACTTCTCCGAAATAAAACGACTTAGATCCTCCCTGCACACAAAATTAAATCAGTTTATATTTATGTACATGCTTAAAGCAAACACAATATTACTTATATAGGATGCAAATATAATCATTCAGGAATCAATATCTAGATGACTTTTGCAGCAGGATGACCATAACTAGCTAGGTTTCTGCAAGAGACACATAGCATGGCAATCAACATATGGCTATGCAGTAACTTGAAACAGAGTAATAGACCACTAATTGCACTGCACTTTAATAGACCACTAATTGCACTGCACTAGTAGATTTGTAATAACTTCAAATGTCCATAGGACCACTGCTTCATACTTTGACTGTTTAATAACCCTGATCTCGTTCTTGTAATTTTAGTTGAGGAGCTAGCATGGGAAACAAGGCAAAACATGTAAAATACTAATCATTATATTACAACCAAACATAACGTACCCAGTCATCCTGTTGACTGCATCAGCAGCCATGGTAATCTCAAGAGTTCTTAAACTTGGGCAGGAAAATGCAATACAAGCCAAGGTAGTGGCATCAACATCACTGCAAGAAACATGAAAGAACGAGATACATGTTAGGAGTACTAAACGTTATCTCAGTAAAGAAACATACACCGGTAGGGATGCATGACTCTAAAGTTCAAAGAAACAAACATGTTAAAACTACTACTTGTTTTCTCAGTAAAGAAACATACACATGGTATCTTTGGCTTATTAAGTCAACCCAAAACTCATCTAATTGAACTAATTCAGATTACAAAGAAATGGAAGTGAGATAAAAAATTAATAGCTAATCGACCTACTACTACTAGTGTTCATCACCACTTCCGGTATAGGTAGATTAACTATCTCCACTATCATCAAATCAAATAACATCTTTGATGTCACTGGAGCGCATCAGATGGTTCAATTGTAGATAAGCTTTACATCATTTAGGGAACAAAAAGGCCAGACTAATTATCATAAGTGCAAGACTGGATATGCAATTATTTTGAGGCAAAGAAGCAATACACAAAGAACAGACCTAGTTGCTGGTAATCATGCAGCACATTCAGCAGGAGAAAAAAGGGTTCAACTAAATAAAAGGTGAAAAAGACTAAACAAATGAGAAAAAGCCATGACAGCTTTGACAAGGTTTGTCATAGAACATAAGCAATCTTATCACCAGCAAGACTCTTCTTAATACAGATCACTCTGTGCTGCAATCAAACAATGATGAGCGCTGACCAATTTGATGGCGATTTGCGAGTACTCATTGTGGACCTCTAAACTACAGTGGCACAATGTTTTAGAATAGAAACAAGTAAAAAGAATTAGTTTTAGAAACAAGTTAGCAAGACAAAGAAAATCTGAAAACGAAGCCATTTCTATAAATTTGCAAACAGATGCATGCACCGTTTATACATTTATCTAGCAAGCACCTTTGTACAGTACCATTTTAATAGCCACCGAGCCGCAACAATCGACCTAAACTTGGTGTTCATTCAAAAATGATCCTACAACTTTATTAGGTACTTCCGGAACCATGGTTTTGGAGGCATCGCCTAGGCGTTGTGGAGTACCCCAGGCGCCGCAGGACGCCACAAGGTTGTAGTTACGCCATATCGCCTAGGCGTTGTGAAGTACCCCCAGCGCCACAGGACGCCGCAACGCCTCAAAAACCATGTCCGGAACCACATTTTGGTCCTTTTAACATTATTATTACTAGACTAGTTTAGAGTTGTATACTTAATGTCACAGGATAAGCAAAGGATAAAAGCCAGTAAGGCACCCTGTTCATTATGTTCTGAAGTGGGACATTAATATTCATGAGCTCATACACTCATACCAACGTAATAACCAACCTAAAGCATAAACGGAAGGTTGCATATGGATCATGCAGCAGCATGGCAAGACATAGACAACTCCCCACCCATTTCTCAAGAAGCATCCCTGCTTGAACCTGGCATTACCACAACTGACCCAACCAATGCTCAAAAATGATCTGGGGGCACCTATCTCCTCCTCACAGAAACACTGAAGGTCAGCCAATCCACATATCCAAAGTATGACAAGATAGTTGGTTTCCCCAATGGTTCCATGGTCTTATATAGTAGTCATTATTAATTTGAAGTGTGTGCTTCTTGAGCCCTGACCATTAACCAAAATGCCTACACCCTTATCAGATACTAGTAGGAATAATAAATACTACTTCATACACCCTTTAAAAAAAAAAACTACTTCATACATGCCGTGCCCCCTTGTCCGGTCATGCCAATTAGAGACCAAGGCAACAGCAACAGCAGTTTTCAGATCAGTTACCCGTCTTATACTGTACTACTTTGGAAGTCACACAGAAATATGACCTTTTCCCCGTATATAATAATATTCTAGCGATTTATATTGTACCCCTTAACCAAAATTGAATAACCGTAAGCAGAAATTACGCGCGGGCCAATCCCCTTGTCATCGCATGAAATGAGCAGGTGGGAGCTGAGATCGATCTCACGGCGGCGCACGCACCCAGATCGCGTCAAGAATCGCACTGTTCCGGACAAGATTCGTCGAGATTCGGGCGGGGGCACCTCACCTTTCCATTCGGAGGTGGAGGCGGGTGAGCGTGGTGCAGCGCGGGAGCAGCGCGCCGAGGAGGCCGACGCCAGAGGCGGCGAGGACGCGGAGGCGGAGCTCCTCGGCGGCGCGCCAGACGCGGGCCGCGGAGTCCCGCCAGCCGCGGCTGACCCCCGCGGCGGCCATGACCCCGCGGGGGCCGAGGCGGCGCAGCACCTCCGCCATGACCTCCCTGGGCACGGGGCGGGCGCCGACGTCCACCGTGGCATCGTCCTCCTCCTCCTCGTCCAGCTCCGCCATGTCCACGTCCTCCGCCACCTTGGGCTTCTTCTCCGGCGAGGACGGCGTCCCCGCCTCGTCGAAGGAGAGGGCGCGGCGGAGCCTGTGCTCCCCGCCGCCGGCGCCGGCGCTGGCGCTGGCGCTGGCGGCCCCGGACGAGGAGGAGGGCGACGGGGTCGGGGCTGCGGCCCCCCCGGAGGCGGAGGCGGCGGCGGGCGTGGGGCCGACGGGGCCGACGCAGACGTGGCCCTTCTTGGGCTGCCCGCAGCGGCCGCAGTTGTAGTTGCCCCGCGTCTTGGGGCGCGGCGGCGGCGGCGGCTTGGGCAGCGACGCCATGGCCGGGCGGGGCCCGGGGTTAGGGTTTGGGGGCGCGGGCGCGGCTGGGGTCGGTCGGTTCAGGGGAGGTGGGGGAAATAGCTGGGGCAGGGCCGCGCGGGAGCCTGCGGAGGGGTTGGCGCCATTTTTCGGGGCGCGAGCGAGGTGGATGGATGGGTGGAGAGGAGGAGGGGCGAATGGGGAACGGAGGCGAGGATTTGGTTTTCGCGCAGCGCCGCGCCGGCCACGACACAGACGCAGCTGCCTTCCCTCTCTCTCTCTCTCTCTCTGGCACACCAACACCACAGACCATGCACACGGGGGCACAGCACAGCCGCCTACCCGGGAGTGGAAAAAAAGGGGGGGAGGAGGGCGACGAGACGTGAATTGTAAGTCGTTGGGTCGTCGAGGCTGTCCGGGATTTTCTCCGCTTTGACAAGATCCGGCCTGGCCGCGATGCGAATTTCTTCCAAATTTGGCCTCGTTTTAGCCGTTCTTCTCACAGCGAACTCACGTGTGAAATGGCGCAATCTCTCCCACTCCCGGGCTAGTAACAGAAATTTCCTGGCTTTTGTCCGCGCAGCTCGTATAAAGTCTCTATCTGAGTTTCTCCGTCGGTGTGCACGCGGGTTCAACCCAGCCCTTACCCAAATCATGATGGTCGCATCGGCCTACTTTTTTTTTTTTTTTTTTTTTTTGCCAATGAAAAGTGCCAAGAAAATATATATTTTCTGAATCCGGCTTCTCTCTCCCTTGGAAAAGTGACTGGATGGTGGTCATCCAAACGCTCGGCGAAACGATATGGGAGTTCGTATTCCACTTCAAATAGTTTGTGTTTTCTTTTCCAGAATGCCGAATCCACGTCGGAAATATGGTACGCGCTCTAATTTCTTTCATTCATGACGCCCTGTTAGAAATCGCGGCGGCGGCAGGGCCACGTCACGCCGTAACGGTAGATCCTGAGCTGGCCCCGATCATATCACCTTTGCTTTGCCTCGTTAGAAGATCCGCTCGGCTACTCTTTTTTTTTTTTTGAAAAAAAAAAGCATCCTTCTGCTGACATTTTTTTTTTTTTTTTACTAAAAGAAATAGCCCAAGCATGTTTGGCAAGTTTAAATAGAGGAAATGCTAGTGATGCATTCTATAAACATTGCAAGTGTCCTAGATGGAGTATGATTTCGCTAGAACGAACGAACATATCCAACTTCACCAAGCCAAGATTCCACTTCGAATCCTTCTGGCCGAACGATCGGTGCACACACCATCACCGACCCGCTCCAGCGACTTGACGCCCTCCTCAGGAACCTCAAAACGGAGCTGCAGCGATGGGCGACTTCCAGAATCGGGAACATCCGCGAGCAGCTCCTGATGGCGAGAGATCGTGCTGAAGCTGGACCAGGCAGCCAACCGACGGCCACTCTCGGAAGAGGAATTTGAGCTGCGCAAAGACCTAAAATTTAAGTGCCTCGGCCTCTCATCCCTGGAACAAACGATTGCCAGGCAGCGCGCGCGAATCCGATTCCTTAAGGACGGGGACACCAATACTAAATACTTCCATTTGCTTGCACGAGGGAGGAAGAGGAGGAACTGCATCCTCAGACTTAAAGACACGGATGAGAACGTGTGCTCGTCATACGAAGACATGGAGGCCGCCATCGCGGACCACTTCACGCACATGTTCGGTCAGCCAGGACCCAGAGCGTTCACACTTGATTTCTCCGAGCTCGGGATCACAGCGGCGGACCTGAGCAACCTTAAGCTCCCCTTCGATGAGGTTGAGGTGCGGGCAGCCATCCAGGCCACGCCGTCGGACAGGGCACCAGGCCCGGACGGGTACACAGGAGCCTTTTACAAGACCGCATGGCCGGTGATCAAGGGAGATGTCGTGGCTGCGGTGAACGCCTTCTTCTTCGGAGACAACAGAGCCTTTCACCGTCTGAACAACGCCTTCGTCATCCTTCTACCCAAGCGGCCAGACGCATCCTCGGCCGGGGACTACCGACCCATCACAATGATCCATAGCTTCGGGAAGCTAATCTCCAAGCTAATGGCAATGCGACTGGCCACACGGCTACAAGAACTCATCTCCGACAACCAAAATGCCTTCATTCGCGGAAGAACAATCCACGATAATTTCAAGTTCGTCCAGCGAGCGGCGGCGCTGCTCCGTAAGAAGAAAATCCCAAAGGCGCTGCTCAAGTTGGATATTTCCAAGGCATTTGACACATTGGCATGGCCGTTCCTGCTAAACACGCTGAGAGCATTCGGGTTCGGCGACCACTGGCGAAGATGGGTAGCAACGCTGCTATCCACAACATCCTCTAGGGTGCTGCTCAATGGCCAGCCAGGACGAACGATCCAGCACCACAGGGGGGTGCGACAAGGCGACTCCCTCTCCCCCATGCTATTTATCATCGCCATGGAGGTCCTCACCAAGTTGTTCGTCGCGGCCAGGGAGCATGGAGTGATTCGACCAATGGAGGTGCAAGTGATCAAGCATCACTTCAGTCTCTATGCAGATGATGCCATCGTCTTCATCCAACCAGACGCACAGGAGGCGGCAGCAGTCAAGGAGATCCTACGTATCTTCGGTGAAGCCTCTGGCCTAAGAAACAATCTCAGCAAGTATTCCATCACACTCATACACGGACCAGACGAAGCACTCCCCAAAATCCAGAACATCCTCGGCTGCCAAATCACGGAGTTCCCCATCATCTATCTCGGCCTACCGTTGAGCACAAGGAAAGTCCCGAAGGCGCGGATCTAGGCGACGGTCGACGCCGTAGCAAGGAGACTGCCGACATGTTACGGCCCCCTCATGGCAAAAAGTGGGAGGCTCATCTGGATCAAATCCATCATGGCCGCGGTGCCCATCTACGCCATCATAGCAGACGGGCTACCTCCTTGGGCGATCAAGGAGATCAACTGCATCTGCCGGAAATTCCTGTGGGCAGGCAGGGACGAGTCGGTCCGGGGCAAATGTCTGGTCGCCTGGCCAGCGGTGACCCGCCCAAAAGAATTGGGAGGCCTCGGCATCCCGGACATCCGACTCACCAACATCGCCTTACAAACGCGATGGTTATGGTTGAGGGAGAACGATGGCCAGCGGGCATGGTCGGACCTTCCCATCTCAGTCTCCAGCGACGTCCGGGCGTTCTTTGAGGCATCAACCTACACCATCATCGGAAACGGACACGGGACTGCATTTTGGACAGGACGATGGCTCCATGGGCAGGCGATTGCAGCGATAAGCGCCCGGCACTAACAAGCCTGGTGTCCAGGGGCGAACACCCGCCGAACAACGGTAGGCGATGCCCTCCAACAACACACACTGGGTGCGGCAGATTGAAGGGGGAATCTCGGTCGCAGCACTGCATGAGTACCTTCTCATCTGGGACCTCATACGCGACATTGAACTCTCTCAAACGGACGACATACTCATCTGGAGATGGTCGGAGGACGGAAGCTACAACTCACGTTCAGCGTACAGGGCTCTGCACCTAGGCTCGCACCCGCCAGAGGGATGTGACAAGCTGTGGAACACGTGGGCTCCACTGCGAGTCAAAATCTTCCTCTGGTTGGCCTTCCGACGACGACACTGGACAGCAGACAGAAGAAGACGCCACGGGCTTGACACGCACGACAACTGCTTCCTCTGCGACCAAGAGCCCGAGACCATCGACCACCTGATCGCATCATGCCCCTACGCACGCCAAGTTTGGTGGACCATCGCGGCGACCCTTGGGGCCGACTCTTCCCGCATTGGTGGCGACTCCATTCTAGCTTGGTGGAACAACTGGAGGGTTCGTTGGACCGGCGACAAAAGACGAGGGGCCGACTCGCTATTCGCTTTGGTCGCTTGGGAACTATGGAAAGAGCGTAACGCGAGATGCTTCCGAACTTGACCTCCACCGTGCCTCAACTGCTATTGACCATCAAGCACATCGCCGATATGTGGATCGACGCGGGAGCACGGAAACTTGGTTGTCTATTATGCGAGTAGTCCGTTAGGGACAAGCTAGGGAGGCCGAGCCTTTTGTAAATCATTTCCGCCCTAGCAAACGTTGTAAAAACTATCTTTCTCCTTAATACAAATGATACGCAAGCCTTTTGCGTATTCGAGAAAAAAAAATCATCCCATGCCAGCATGTTGGTGCCTCTGTATACTTTTTTGGTGTTTCCAGTTTCTATAACCAAAATTGGTTTGAAGAGAAAAACAAACAAATGATATTGAACCTATCAATTCGCCAACTTATCCGTGTACAGACAGTAGATGGAAAAAAAATGTTCTATTTCCAAACAGTTTGGCCGTCGAAAACGAGCTTTGAGAGCGCGCGCGGCTTCCCTGGAGGAACGTCATATTGGCGAATTGGCGGCAATTAACGGCAAGAAAAGAAAAGGACGTTACGAACCCTCGTGCTGACACGTCATATTGCCGGATTGGCGGCTAGCGGCGAAGCGGCAACGGCAGGATCGGACGGAACGAATTTTTTTTCTTTCATCATCACAAAATCAAAAAAAAAAAAAATGAAAAAGTACAGAACGAAACGGATTTTTGTTTTGTTTACAACTTGGATGGAGTAGCCGTACGTATGCGTGCATCGTACGTTACACCAACCAAAGATCCGAGCGGAAACTTAAAGCGTCCGTTTAAAGTACAACAAAAAATGCATGCAAAGCATATGACTACGTCCAGATGCTAGATAGGTACAGTAAACGCGCGCCAGTTCAAAGCTTCTGGCGCCGAAATGCAAATTGACCTGCGTAGCTGCAGGTAAGATGAGTGAATTTATAATGTACAAATACTAAGGTGTTTTCAAATTAATAAAGAGATGCACACTTCCACGATGACAATTTTATTTCTTATTAAATATATTTGAATATTGCAAGTGTTAATATATATTCTTTAATGGTTTTAGTATAGATTTATAGAAATTTGATCTATGACAAATGTAAAACAGCACCTTGCGTTAATAAATAGAAATGCTGCCATTAATAAGGAAAACATCTACTCCGTAGCTGGCCAAGTAGTGAAATGGTTTCAGGAAGTGATTATGAATCATCACTAGAAATATTTTTGAGAGAATATGGATATGAAATATTTCTATCCATGCGCATGAATACGCAATTAACTTGTACGCATCAAAGGAGCGTGCTGCTGACAACCAGGGTCTTTGGATCAGTGGAAGAGCCGCACCCACCAAAATTAACAAAATTTCTAACAAATCATGTGGACGGACGGTTTTCTGGTTTGAAATTTATTATTTTTATATCTCACAAACGAAGTCGAATTTGGACAAGATATTTTACAAGATTGTGTATCATCATATCTTCTACATGTGTATGATTTTTTTTAAGTTATATAACTTTTTTGCCACGGTTTATACAGATTTTCATAAAAAGTTAGTTTGCACTAGATACGTTTTCTCGATAGAATGGGGAGCGGAGAGCCAGCGATCTGGCTTAACAGGCTGAAAATGTGAGGGTGTCTTTATGGGCCAAAACCCAATTCAATACCAGGAGAGAAGGAAACTGTTCCGGTGTCATACACCCTGCACACATGTTCGTAGAAAGTGACGTAGATAGATATTGCTGCTCCTCTTACTAACCTAGCGCATCTCATAGTCAACCCAAACAAGAACCGGGTGTTGAGAGCGGTTAGGCTCAATCATATCCTCTTCGCCTCAAAAAAAAAAAAAAAAAAAAAAAAGAGAGAAGAGGATTAGTTGTATTTATCATGGCGGCGGTTGCTGGGCACGGCACGACGCACGTCATGCTTTGCAGCACTTGTCCGTCCTTGTACCCGTACGCCTGCGGCTAGGCTAGCTTGTCTCCGCTCTCCGGTGAATTGAACGGAATTCCGTATCCGATGCATGTCTTCCCCCCCCCCCCCATCCCCAAAAAAAGGTCGATGCATGTACGTATTTTTGCCTTTGCATCATGAAAGCCAAGTAGCCAACTCGTGGCGGCTGTTGTCCTATTCCTATATAATTCACAGAGACGGAAAAGGAAAAGAGGGAAATCGGCACGCCCCTTCTGTAGAACTCCAACCGATGGATCCCTCCATTTTTTTTAAAGAAAAAAGGAAGAAAAAAAACGATGGACACCCCTCCGCTGCGGGCGAGCTGCCTGATCTGCGGCTCTCTCTGTACGTGCCTGCACCGTACCGAGGCGGTCTCGGACGGCTACGCCTACCGACTTCACTTCACGCCACCATAACCCACGGTTTGGATCGATGGCAGGCAAGGCAAGTAAGGCTAATCTCAGTGGAGTTTTTATGGTACAGTTTTATATGCTCCTAGATTTTGAAAACAGTGCAAAAGAGTTTTATCCCCATAAAACTCTTTCTACTCCCATAAAACTTTTATAGTCTCTATCTTAATAAATATTGTGTCATATCAGCATATTTAATGCCCATAAAACTCTATAAAACCCCTATTGAGATTAGCCTAAGTACTAATGCATGCAGCGACTCGTCTTTTGGCCACGCCAAGTAAAACGGCGCGACTCGAGCCCGTGCTATGCGGTACATCAAAGCTGATGTATTTCTTTGTCATGCCACGTGTCACATGATAAAATAACTAATTTCTAAAAGTTTAGTCTCACACACATGCATGCTAGCTAGTATTAACAATGATTTTTTTTTTTTGCTCAATTAGAAGAAAAAACTCGGGACGCGGTGGATGAGACGAGACAACCACCGTTGCCGCCCATCATTCGACGTGACGCAACACAAATGCATGAAAACAACTAAGGCTTGTTCGGTTCAGAATGTTAGAAAAAATTGCAATAGTAGCGTTTTCGTTTTATTTGGCAAATATTGTCCAATCGTGGCCCAACTAGACTCAAAAGATTCGTCTCGTGATTTACAACAAAACTGTGTAATTAGTTATTTTTTTACTAACATTTAATGCTCCATATATATGGGTAGAAATTGATGTGACGGAGAGAGACACTAGTACAGTAACTTTAATAGTGGCGGTCAAATAAGATTAACCGTGGCGATTCTCTCAACCGCCACGAAACGGAAGGTCACGGTTAATCAACGATTAACCGTGGCGGTTAAAAATAACCGCTACTCCTAATCGATTTACCGTGGCGGGTGTCTTGTGCTAACCGCCATGATTAATAGTATTAACCGTGACGGTCGCCTTTAATGCAACCGCCATGGTTAATCGATTAAAAACAAAAAAAAAGGCCACGAGCCCACCGGTGAGGAGAGCGGCAACTCTATGTAACTCCCCCTACTCCCCTTACGGCTATAAAAGGGGAGGGCCGACGGCCCGTAGACAACAGGCTCACATAGACGCAACAACAAGCTCGATATTGGCACTTCACTCAATCATCACGAGACTTGGGACTGGGTCCCTCTCTCCACCGCTTGTACACACCTACCTACAAGCACTTCGGTGCAAGATAATACAAGTTCTCCCCATCCCACCTGGGCGTAGGGCCTTCATTTGCCCGAACCAAGATAAACCCTTGTGTCCATCTTGCACACCATCCGGAGCTGGGAGCACGCACATCAAATTCACTCGTCGGTGCAAGGGCCACCAATTCTAGCACCGACACCTATATAATTCACAGAGACGGAAAAGGAAAAGAGGGAAATCGGCACGCCCCTTCTGTAGAACTCCAACCGATGGATCCCTCCATTTTTTTTAAAGAAAAAAGGAAGAAACAAAACGATGGACCCCCCTCCGCTGCGGGCGAGCTGCCTGATCTGCGGCTCTCTCTGTACGTGCCTGCACCGTACCGAGGCGGTCTCGGGCGGCTACGCCTACCGACTTCACTTCACGCCACCATGACCCACGGTTTGGATCGATGGCAGGCAAGGCAAGTAAGTACCAATGCACGCAGCGACTCGTCTTTTGGCCACGCCAAGTAAAACGGCGCGACTCGAGCCCGTGCTATGCGGTACATCAAAGCTGATGTATTTCTTTGTCATGCCACGTGTCACATGATAAAATAACTAATTTCTAAAAGTTGAATCTCACACACATGCATGCTAGCTTGTATTAACAATGATTTTTTTTTTGGCTCAATTAGAAGAAAAAACTCGGCACGCGGTGGATGAGACGAGACAACCACCGTTGCCGCCCATCTTTCGACGTGACGCAACACAAATGCATGAAAACAACTAATATCTTTATGTATTCTAACCATAAAAACTGCTTGCTAGCTTTTGTAGGCACCACGTCGATTATATAGGGGGAAATAAAGACTCGCAGTAGAAACCACAATAATGAACGAATCACTAGCGTGGGCTGTCTTCTCTCTTGTCCAATCCATTCTCTACGCATTATTTGTCTTATTACTTTCTCTCTCCAAATCCCTAACCCTCCGTCTAAGAAAAAGTATAATTCTAGCACAGTACCAAGTTAGATGCTTAAGTTTAACCAATTATAAATAAAAATTAATATTTATGATATCAATAAATAAATACCATTACATTAATTATGCAAGACGTGGCCATCAGAAATATATTCTCTTTAGGGGTATTCACTTTTCAATTTCTTTAGAACTATAAATATTTGGGACAGATTTAACCAATTATAAATAAAAAATTAATATTTATGATATCAGATAAATACCATTACATTAATTACGAAATATATTTTTATACTCAATTTCTTTAGAACTATAAATATTAATATTACGTATTCACTAGAAACTTGGTTAGACGTAAACCACTTTATGCAACCTATAGTTACATTCTTTCCTAGATGGAGGGAGTACACTAGTAATTTGCAAGCGAGTGGCGCGAGTGCTAGGGTGGTGAAGCACAAGGTCAGCGTAACGTTTGTGCGGGATATAGGAAAATGAGTGACATATAGTAGTCTAATTAATGAATGCATAATCGTTGCTACAAAAATGAGGGCTTCTACAATTGAAGGAATCAAATGCTAGCTTTAGTACGTTATCTCACATGTAAAGTGTTATTTGTTCTATACATTCTCTTTGACATTAGTGCTAGAGAGATGGAGGTCTGTCTTTCATATATACATAAGGCCTCGTAGAGAGTCTAGCTATTATCCTCACACCGCCCTTAGTTCATGTTTTTGCCTTTTTGGTGGTCTCTCTTAACTTCTTTCCTTGGCACATAATGCTAACTTACGTAATGTTTGGTGTAGTGCGTGATAATACGGGCTTAGGTGGAATGGTCCACCTTGTCCAAGCATTTGGACCCGAGTAAACTAGGGGCAGATTCATATATACCTCATGTGTACCTTCAAGCTCCGAGGCAACTTGATCCCTAAATTTTAATAGATGTCCGTCCCACCTAGGAAATTGAATGGAGTTTAGGGCAAAGCGTAGTGATGCAGGGGAGGGCGCTGCCATGTGTTTGTGTCGATGAGGTTTGCCCCCGCCTCTACCACGACAACCAACTGCATGGGACAACTTTGTGTGCATCATGATTCAGGAATGAAGATGAGAGAGGAAGAATATATAGAAAAAAGAAAGAGAAAAGAGGCTGGCATGTGGGACCTCATGTTCCATATGTCTTTTTTTTTGAGTTATACAATACAACGCGGATGCTCACAACACGCACGCACATTTATCCCTATAAACACACGCACGCAAACCTATATCCCTATGAGCACCTCTGAAAAACTGAGCCGACAGATCTGAAAATTTCCAAAGTCACCACTGGCGCCTCGTCGTCGATGGAAATGTCGCCTACCACTTAAAGCTTCCAGTGGACGCTACCCACCAGGGATGTTCCAGATGTCTAATATCACTTTTAATGTCTCTCCCAACCAAAACAAAAAACATATTATCTTTCCTTGACCAAACGCTAGGCGAGATCATCCAACAATCTCTATGATTTTCCCACATATGAGCTTCCTAAATGACATATCTCTTCGTCCATTGGTGCTCCAGATAAAAAGTAGTAGTAGTAGTAGGGCTAGGGCCCCTTGGGCCCTCCTATCCGAATGCTCTTTGGCGGGACACGTACGGAGACGCCTCCACCAATGCAATCGGTGAGAGTTGGTCAGTCAGTCCATCTTTTCTCAATCTACTGTAGCAGTAGGCTGATCTTTCGGGGAAAAAATATTGTAGTACTAGGCTTAGGCTTAGTAGGCATTGAGAGTGGCGTCATGGCTAGCTGAACTGGCTAACACGTGTCGGTTCTCTAGCTCCCAGTGACGTCCACGCTCCGGGTACTGTACTATATACTTATCTCCACAAATAATTTGTCCGGCCCTACCACTAGCTAGCTAGTCCGTGGGCCACTGCTAGAGCGCGCTCGTAGCTCCAGCACGATACGCAACACCAGCCCAGCACGCAGTACGTACCTACAGACCTCGATCGCGCGCGCCAAGTCGCCAACTGAAGGTGGATGCATGATGACCAGGCTAGCTAGCCGCGCGCGTCCGTTCGTTGGGCGTCGTGCTCGTGCACCATCCATCCTCTCATGCATCCGTCGTCACGGCCTCGGCCCATATACAAAACCGGATCGGACGGAGTCCAGGAAGAAGGATACTATCAGGAGCGAACGAATAAGAAGCTTGTTCCTCCAGCTGGGACGAGCGACCCAGCGCGTTGGCTGCTGCAGTGCTGCTGTATCTTCATTGAATTCGTGATACTGGTACGTACGTGCGTGCGTGGAGGGTGCCACTATTCTTCCATTCTCGAATCTGCGGGCCGGGCGGCGTGCAAATTTATTTTAAACGCTCAAAGGCCGAAATTATTGATGTTCCACGATCTCCTGCTCGATCCCAACGCAACGCGAGTCGTTGGTGCATGCCCTCGCCCGCCGACGACTCGATCGCCGTCGTTTGTCCCCGTCCTTCCGTGACCTATCAGTACTAGCTTTTTAGCCTCTGGGGGTCGGAATGTTTGCTTGAAGAGATCAGTTGAACCTGATACCCTGGCAAAACACAACAAAAAAGAAATGTCTTTTTCCCCTCCCTCTTGCTGTAGTACTCCGTATTAGTAGCTCGGCGGGTATATATATGTTGCCAGCCGCAGACGCCCAGGCGATCGACACCATCTCAAAATCCATGCTCATTTGTTTTTTTCTCTTAGGGCAGTCGCAGCAATGGTTAAAACTAAGTACAGTTTTCATAACGGCCACATCAATAACAAGAAATTCAACTGTGTAGGAACTAATAACTCACACAATCCATATTTCTTCATCCAATAAATGTTAATTTTTTCCCCGATCTCTCTCCTATATATCCTACTCCATGCAACGTCTTCAATTCCTCCCGGCCACTAGCGTGAGCTTCTGCTCACCATGCATGGAGGAGCTAGCATGCACCAACGACTGGCGCGGAGGACGAGGCCTGGGCGAGCGAGCTCAGCCTGGGACACGGGTAAGCTCTGTGGCCGGCGGGCCGCGGGCATGCGAGCGCACGCGCCGCGCGGCTGAGCTCTGTGGCTGGCGGGCGAGCAGCCACGGTAGCCGGCTGATGTGGCAACGGCGGCGACTGTAGAGAGCGGCGACAACAACCAAAAAAATCATCAGTTTCTCTCTCCCAACGGCGCAAATCATCGTTTCTTCACCTTTGCATCGGGCCGACTTCGTTTCGTACTACTACATGAGAAACGATTGTTCTTTTTATTCTCTTTCTTTATTCACTCTACTATTGCCACATCAGTATTCTGATGGCATGGCAGCCTCGTTTATTTGTACTCGTAACTAGCGTTGGGATGGGACTGCCCTTAAACATTGGCTCTAATCAATGTTAAGTAGTACGTAGCATACATACACACACGTACAGTAGTACTGTACAAGCCTCGCTCGATCTTCACATGTAATAAATGCACAATTCCAATGCTAACCAAATTAATTAAAATTAAAACGCTCGGCCGGCTTCCAATTCATTGGATCCATGCCTCGACGACATGTGATTATTATGTGGAATGTTGCAATCAGCTACTACTACTACACACGGTTTTTGTTGCCCAACCCAACACGCAGTACTGCTGTACATGCCGTTAGCTAGCTGACTTCGTAGTACTACTAATAATACCATCACCGTAGTAGTACCATCCATCATCTTTGTTTATTTATTTATTTATTGACGCATGCACTGCTTTGTTCTGGCTAGGAGCCGTGTGGTGGCGATGCCCTGTTTGGGGTTGGGCGAGCTGACGACAGACATCAGGGTGCAGAGGTAGAGCATCCATCCGTACGTACGTGGTCGTCGATGCATGCAGACAAAGAAGGGTAGGAGGAGTAAGCATAGAAGGAACGAACAGCACTGTACTAACACTACAGTGGCAGCAGAGGGAATACTCCTATGCGCCAGTGGCTGCCCCTGCCCTTCACTGGTGGACACGTGCAGGAATTAAATCAGGATCAGGTCGAGCCGTCAGGTCTCTCGCGGCGGCAGGTAGTACTGTATAACGCATGGACGGGACGGGACCCGTTCGGGCGGCATCGGCGGCGGCAGATTGCTTCGATCGATCGCCTCTGCATCTGCTGCATGCATGCGCCTCGATCCAGTCCACCCCACGGCACGCCAGGATTGGATTGGATTGGATTGGATGGGAAGAATGGATTCTTCATCCCCGTCTCGCGTCACATCCCGCGCGGCGGTGGCCTAGCAGCTACTGTGCTAGTAGTAATCACCGCGCCTGGCTAGTTTCTGTTGCTGTGGCCTGTACGTGCCACGTACCGCCGGTACTACCAGTGGAGAGGCAGGCGTACAGCGTACAGTACACGCAGCGTGCGGGTGGATCAGATCCATCGCGCAGGCAGGCAGAGAGAGGCCCAGACGGGACGACGCACGGGCACGGCACAGCCCACGCCATAAAATAGAAATCGCCATCGATCGTGTTACACTGTGGGCGCACCTGTAGTATGTAGCTGCAACGTACACGCTGCTGCCCGGCCCCATCCAACCAACCAACACCATTTCTACACGTAGTCACCCATCATCCCACCGCTCGCCGCCGTGCCTTGATTTCATCCGAGGATTACTGCACCCCAACGGCCAACGGAGAACCCTAATAAAACTCGCACGCAAGAACTACTGTGAAATATACAAAGCTATGAGCGTTTGGTTGCCCGCAGGTCACCAGCTGATCCAGGCTCAGCTGATGTGAGCACGCACGATTGATTTTCTGGGCGAGGTAGGCAGCCAGGCTGACACGGTGAACAGGCGGACTACCCGGCCTGGTTCTATCCATGCGCCGCCATCCTTAAGATGTTCTTCCCTTGCACGGCGTCGGGACCAGTCGGCTGGAGACGATGACAGTCGAGTGTTTTCAGGAAAGCACCAGGATGAAGCCCCGTCATGGTCTTCGACGAAGATGAATCAACATTTGACAACATAAGGAGGTCCATCAAACCAACCAATCACCATCTCTCATGGATCGGGTGGCTACAGGCAGGTTTCAAGCCTTTGGGTGTTTTCTTAGCGTTGCTCTCGCTATTGCACCTGATCCAGTCTGGCATGTAATAGCATAGTACGCTGAGTTCTTCGTTGGGGGCTGAAACGATGCTTACGAACTCCGCCTCTCGCGCGGAGACGGCATGCGGCATGCCAGACTCTCCTTAATCCATCCCCGATCGCGAAAAAAAAAAAATTTCTGGGCGAGGTAGGCCAAACCCACCTATGCAATAAGATACGCTCCTGCATGCGTAGGTAGCTACTGACGATGGGCGACGATGATCTAGTCGTGGAGGCTAGACCTCATTGCCAAACACCTCCATATTCACAAGATCCAGTGGAGACAAGAGCCAACAACTTAACACATCGATCACGTTTGGATTAAGACATTGGCTTGCCGAGGGCGCGTCAGAAGCCTCTTAGTTAACCTATTGCTGCGTGTTCGACAATCCCCCCTCGTTTTATCGATCAAGCACACCATGGGACGACTAATGGATTTTAACCATCGATTAGTTCTCGTCAGCTCATATTAGTTTGGAATTACCTTACATTTAGCCTTTTTTATTTAATATAAAAAGTATTGGTTAATCATTAGCTCTCCTGTATCCAAACACTTCCTGCGAAGGTGACATGGAAGCCAAGCAATGAAAGTAAGTTACTACTAATAAAAAAAGTATATAATATAGTAGCACTAGTAGTGACGAAGCAGTAGTAGTAGTAGGGAGACGGCGCGGCGGCATAAACAACGACGCCTTCCAAGTGGGACACGTTGGCACTGGGCATTGGCAACGTGAAGAGGAGGAGGAAGGCCAACCCGACCCCTTCCGATCCCTCGCCTGCTCGCTTGCTGCTACTTGGCTTGGCTCGCCTGCCCACCCGGCCACTTTTCCTTTTGCCTTTGTCGCCCTCAGCACGCACGCAGGCGCAGGCGGAGGCACCGCATTTTCCCTTCTCCACCTCCCTCTGGCCTCCTCGATCTCTCCTCCCCCTCGCCCTCGCCCTCGCCCCCACCCCGCGCCGACTACCAACCGCATGCGCCATGCAGCCGGGACCCACCTCGCCGCCGGACAAATCCCCCTCGCCACCGCCACCGGACCTGGAGGAGGAGGTGCCGCAGCACCAGGACCCCGCGCCCCTGCCCCCGACCGCCGCGGCGGACGCGGACGCGGAGGCCCGGGCTGGCGACGACGACGACGACGTGGTCAAGGCGGCGGCGGGAGCCCGGGGGACAAGGGCGGGAGGAGGGCCGCCACCACATCCGCCCGGGGAGGAAGAGACGGAGGCGCGGCGGCGGTGGCCCCTCCTCCTACTCCACCTCCTCCCCCTCCCCCTGCCGCCGCCGCCGCTGCGGGGACGAGGGGGTCGTCATGGTCAAGCGGGACCTGCTCGCGCGCTGCATGACGTGCCCGCTCTGCCGCCGCCTCCTCCGCGACGCCACCACCATCTCCGAGTGCCTCCACACGTGTGAGTCCCCCCCTCCTCCCTCCTCTCGCTACGTGCCTCCTACTATTCCGTGATTCGTAACCAACCAGCTGGGCCTCGGCGTCGGCCCTCGGCCGGCGGGGGCCTAGGATTCCGTTCCTCCGCGGCCGCGCACGTCGCCGCCCGGCCGCCGTCCCCCCGCTTGATTCCACGCGTTTTACCGCCTCTGGTACGTCGGATTTCACCCTTCCGCTGCCTCCACGTGCGCGCACGGCCTCTGCACCGCGTTCGGGGAGGATTCGGTGCGCCTTCCACGTCTCATGCTCATGGGTTGGTTGGGCCGACTCTGTTCTTCCTCGTCGCCTCTCATCATGCCTCACGACGTCAGTTATACCTCTGTTCATCGCTGTAGCTGCAAGTATACGTACACGGCGGCCTCCAATTCCGCGTCACGTCTGCAATCTGCGCAAACCTTTTCTTTTGGCTCAATTATGTCATTCGCCACAACAGTCCCATTTCAAGTTCTTTTCTGCCTTCGCGCTTGACCAGCTGCTTCTTCAAGCTCATTATGGTACTATTCGGGTGAGATCTTATGTTCTCGGCCCATGTAAATGTCAATCTCGGCGCGATCATTTGTTCTGTTGTTGCGCACTTTACTAAACGCAAGCTTCTAACTGGGATTACAAAAACCTGCACGTGCAATTCCCTTTCTGAAACGTGTTGTTGCATCAACCTTCAAAATGAACCATCAATTCAGTCTCGTTAGGCATGTGATTCGGTGCGAGATGATAGCATTTGGTTCCCAGCAAGTCCCAACTCCCAACGTCATGCAACTATTGACTGAGATGACATAGTTTGGTTCCCAGCAAGTCCCGACATCATGCAACCAATGATTCTGTGTGTAACTTTGTCAGTAGGAAGGAACTGCTGTTTTGAAATCTGGAAGCTAGAAAGCTTAGAATGGTTGTGTAACTATTGTTAAGATGATAATTTTAAACAAGCACAGGGAAGCACTGCAATGTCACTCTGCGATATATGTAGGAAGATGGTAGCTTGTGATTACACACGTGGATCTTGGGTGCGATGTTTTTATAGTTTCTGTTTTGATGTCAACTTTCTATTTTATCTTCAGTGAGATCATTTGAAGAATTATTTTTAGGTTTCTACCTTTTTAGTTTATTAAACAAAGTAATTTCAAAGCTCTAATCTTTGCACTCTGATGCAGTTTGCAGAAAGTGTATATATCAGAAGTTTGATGACGAGGAAGTAGAATGCTGCCCAGTGTGCAAAATTGATCTTGGCTGCACACCTACTGAGAAGCTTAGGTATACATATTCTCATGGTTCTGTATTTTATCCATTGTGCTACATGCTATCTTATGGTCAAAACAAGACATGCCCAGTATTTACAGTAACATTACGTTTGCTGGACTGCTGATCATACTGTGACTTTTCTTTTGACCACATATGCTTAACCTGAATGGGATGCAAATCATTTATCTTATCCATCACTACTATCTGGCATCCACATCTGTAGGATATAGTTGCACTTTAGATTATCCCATCAGTAAGATATGGATCTGAGTTCAGTTTAGTTTTCTTATGTGGAATGTTATCTTTTTCTAAATTCGGTATAAAAATGCACATATTTGGTTGTTATATGTCTAGTTAGTTGGATAGTTATTTCCATTTGAAAAATGTAGGTATGGATGTAGTTTGAGTGTTTGACTCCTATTTTGTCAGTATAATTTGGATTAAAAACCTGCACTAACCATAATACTCTTATATATATATAAAATATTTTATTGCCATATTTTCTGTAGCATCTATTAGAGTTTGTTGTTGCCGAAATTCTGCACAGACTTTTTTTTTAGGTCAACGGGGGGAGGCGTTCCCCACCTGATTTTATTTTATGGCCCAAAACGGCCCCTTTGATGTGATGATTTACATCTGGATTACATCGTCACTAGGCTGGTAATGTTAACAATGAAAGAAAAGTAAAGGCAGGCAGAGTCAGTTATTGATGTTTCCAAGATTTTGTGTCACTGGTGCAGTTGATGCCAACTTCATTGGAATTTTGTGAAACTATATGTTACATTGGCATACAAAATGCCGTTGTTTTCTTTAATTTAGTTGAAAAATGAATGGTTTGTAATTGTCTCTATGATTTTGTAGCCCTACGGCTCTACCTTGTGCTGTTCTTATACTTGTGTTTTATGATTTTCAGAGCTGATCACAGCTTACAAGATGTAAGATCAAAACTTTTTCCATTCAAAAGAAAGAAGATTAATGCAGAAGAAGTTCCATCTAGTATTTCACTTCCCACTAAAGTCAAAGAAAGATCTATCTCTTCATTAGTCGTCGATACACCTAAAGTAAAACCAACAGGCTTGACTGGACGGCGAACAAGAGCAGTTGCCAGAAAAGCTGCCGCTGCTGCTGCTGCCGCCTTGCGTGGACTTGATCCAATTATTGAGGATCCTGTGAAAAAGGAAATTGATAGTGACAGTCATTCTCACAATTCAATTTTGCCTGCTAATGCAAGCAAAGCACCACAAACAAGAAGACAGGTAAACGACATGCTCCTTATGATTCATATCTGCTGCATCTCGTGCTAGTAGAGAAGAGTAGCTTTGAAGTCATGATTTTGCATATTAAACTCCCAAAATAGTGCATTGACTAGAAGAATGCACATAGTGGTAGTAATATGATCCTATCGTCTGCAGATATCACCTAATGCGGAGGCATCTAACCATTCCTCCAACAAAGATACCGAAGGTGATAGTAAGGATGAGTTGGCAGATAAGTCTGAGCTCTGGCGTCCTTTAAATTGTTTAGTAGAAGCTGCAAACAGGACAAAATCCTTTAGGTCAAGTTCACAGAGTCCAGTTGTCAAGGGAGAGCAGCTTAATGGCTCTACGAGTACTACATTTGCTAGCAAAGCAAAGGCAAGGGAGAATCTGGAGAAGTCCAAAATTGAGGATGACAAAAAAGATGTTCACATGACAACAGTGCTGCCAAAAAGAAGAGCTCAAGGTACTGCACGGAAGAAGAGAGATCTTCTTCAAGCTCCAATGGATGTGAAGCCTGATGCTGCAGTTGCACAGAGTGCAAAGAAGTTCAGCTCCATATGGTTTTCATTGATTGCCTCGTTTGACCAGTAAGCATTTCCAATTCATCACAGGATCTCTTTTATCTTTGTAACCAAGAAACTGAATAACGAGCATGGACTTCTTTCTAATCTTCTTCTTGTGCTTTAATTACTTTCAGGCAAGGAGATCCACCTTTACCACAGATTCCTTCCCACTATTTGCGAATAAAGTGAGCTCAACTTTACTCAGCTTTTGATTAAACAGTTTAATGCCCTAATTTAATAGAGTTTTCTATACTTGACCTTGAGTCAAGTTCTTATTTATTTGTTACACTTGATTTTCAGCAGATACATTTACGAGAAACAGCACAATACTAGACAGAAAATGTACGAACTTCCATTAGAAGGAAAATAGGAAGAGAGATACTTTTATGACAAGTACATAGCACTGATTAGCTTTGGTGGTAGCAGCATATCAGAATTGAAGAGCATTCACAAACTTTTATCAGTCCTATATTGGGGCTATATGTAAATGCTGGTCCTAGGTGGACTAGAAGATTCAGACAAATAGTGTGTGTCCCATGCTTTGATACTTGATGTTCATCTATAGATTTGCTGATTATGTAATCAGATGATAGCATTATATTTACTTGTTTAGTTGTTTGTAAATTTGAATGATATCCCTTCAGTAGTATAGTTACAGGATCAGATTTAGTTCCATAGTGGAATGTGTTTGTGTTATTTAATAAATTGATTTTGTGTTTCTTTGTGAATTAATATCCTATCCTTTTGATTAAGACTGATATGCTAATTTTATAACCACAGAGACGGAAATGTCCCTGCTTCATCTATCCAAAAGTACCTCATGCAGAAGCTCAGTCTTCCAAGTGAGTCTGAGGTGAGACATCAGTCATCTGTGTCTTAAATAGTATTGCTGGGCCTCTGTACATTTGATTTTTCTCCTCTTAAGAGCTAAGAATTTTCTATTCTTTACTGGGATTTGAATTATCTTTTGAAAGGCTTGTTTTCATGTGAAGGTGAAACAATTGCTTCATTGTTCTTTTATTCTTTTATAGGGACACATTTAGTGATTTCAACAGTAAATTGTAGCATTCATAAATGATGCATTATGTATCAACTGACTTTCAGTCGGGGGTCTTGATTGCCATCTGGAATTGTGACAAAAAAACAAACTCTTGAACCTTGAAAAATATCCACTTAAAACATCGTGTTGTCCCAGATGCAAAACACACATCACACTGCATATGTTCAACCACTCTTCACAATTTACTGCTGTAGGCATATTCTTTGATTTTTTTTTCATAATATAATTGCAATAGTCTTTTATCTGTTTGGGCTTTTTGTGGAGGACTGCTGTAGGATCAACCAAGCATGATTAATAGTCTGAATAGATCTTGATATTTCTGTTACAGGTGGAAATAAAGTGTTGCGAGCAGCCAGTGAACCCTTCACAACCTCTGTGCAATTTAGTAGAGCTGTGGCTGAAGGGAAGAGCGACACAGACAACTCAGACCATGACTGGCTCGTCTGCTAAAGAGTTTGTAATGGTGCTAACATACGGACGGCCAAAGGCCCCTGCAATGTGAAGGCACCATGCAAACATTCAGGCCCTCAAACCTATTTTTCCAGTGAGGCAGCCATAGCCAGCCAATTGCTGGCCCTTCGGAAGAGGTCATCAAAGATAACTCTCCCTGACGACACAGCCTCACAATATGCAGTGGCTGGCTCACTTCAGAGCCAGCCCTTGGTGTCACATTCATGTATTCTTTGATGTTATAGCATATGTTGTTTGATTCCTTTAGGATGTCTTTTTCTTATTTATTATACATCGATAGTGGTATAGATAGAAAGTTGTGATTGATACTTGTAGGTATCATTGATGTTTTGGTTGGCCATAAATTATATAGGGAGAGAAACTTATAGCCTTTGCTTGTAAGAGATGACCAGAGTTGATTGCAGTCTTTCTGCTGTACCGTGACTTATTGTAACACCAACTTGTAACCCTATATTTGTCTTTGAACTCGTTAGTGACTATTTGCTCGGATCGACTCATGCATTATACTCCTAACTTCTTGTTTCTGGAACTGCCGGCCTTATTTTCACATGCAGTCAACTATGCTGTTAGAACTGAACACCGGTCATATCGTTGAATGTGTTTTGCTTTCTTTCTCTGCAGTATTACCAGCCAGAGCTGTCAAAATTTGCCAGCCTTCTTGTGATGGGCCCTTTTTTTTTTTTGATCGCTTCTTGTGATGGGCTGATAGTACGGAATAAGAATGTGCTAGCTTACCCATCTGTTTGCTACAATGATAACTTCCTCGTGGTTAAGCTCCCAGCTCTCTTAGTCCTCACCAAAATCTAGCTGCATTTTAAGCTTGGTGGGTAGACAGGTACAGGTGGATCATGATGAGCCCATAGAATATCCAAATACAGTATGTCTAAATCCTGCATTTTCCAATTTAAAAGGAAGAAAATCCAATGCAATCCAAATTATCCAATTTATAAAATAAAAAACCAACAAAATTTGTGGAGCGGCAGAGCAAGCCTTATCTATTACATTGTCCATGACTAACATAGAATCATCTTACAAACAACAACTATCCCAGAATCCACATATTATCTAGACTTAGTTTCTGTCTCGGAGTTCTATTCTAAGATTATCCACATATATCGTCTAGACTTGAGCAAATTTAAACTATTGGCCTAGTCTGTCCACCTTACTAGACAGAGCCTAAATAAAGATATTGTCCAGAAAAGATTTATTGGTCTAAGTCAGCCTAAAATATTATTATTATTTATTTATTTTTACATAAAAACTTGCAGCATTGTCTAGATCAATCCTACCTCAAACCTATCCACTATATGGTTCCACATATGCTAGGCCCAAAACTAAGCATGAAAAACTTATAGCATTGTCTAGCCCAACCCTACCTCAAACCACACCCACTAGGTGGGTTTAGCCACATAGGCCCAAAACTAAGCATGCTTTTTTTAGGTCCGGTAAAATTCAATGTTGCTTAGGTCAAATATCACCCCTTATTTTCCTTCTACAATTCCTAAAGTATATATTGTGATTTCATTGTCCTCGCCATGTTAGCATTTTTATCTATCCAAATCAACTCACCAAATATGCAACCATGAACTTAGTGTCCTAGAAAATGTTAATCTAGACTGAAGTCCCCAAGTCATTTTAACTTTATGTTTGTATGAGCTTGGATCACGACTATGTGTTTGGTATGAGGAATATAGTGATCTAATTTTTCTCGATCTATATTTTTTTATTTGGTTTATGAAATAAAATAAGTTAATTTATCACTATCTTATTTCTCACCAGTTAATAATTAGTATAAACATTAGAAATAGATTGACTATTAAAATTCATCAGAAGATAATCTATGATACAACATTTCATTAAGCATGAGGTAACTCCGCAATACAAATCTTCTTCATTGAAAAAGACATCTTTCACCCGTCAGAACCCTTCCCTCTTCTCCCTTTTCCCCTCGCGGATCCTCGAGCCCCGACCAAATCTCGCAGCGGCTGCAATCCCCGAGCCCGAAGCGAGGAGCAGCGGAGAACCACGCCGTCGGTTCTGATCTGCGGCCGGCGCGACCCACAGAGAACCGGAGATGCAGCAGGTAAAGTGGCGGAGCAAACCCTAGCCCCCTAAGCTTAATCCTGGCTTGACCCTTGTGGTTGTTGCGGTGGGGTTTGGTTCCGCAGGGCGACGGCACGGAGGCGCAGGTGACGTGGGAGGACCAGCAGAACATCAACCGCTTCGGCCGCCTCAACAACCGCCTCCACGAGCTCCAGGACGAGATCAAGCTCGCGAAGGTGGATTCCTTGACATCTTGCTTCTTTTTCATGCACTATCTCCTGGTATTTACACCGTCTGATCTGTTTAGAGCGAACTGAAACAGGGGCACCAGTCGTAGCCTTTGAGCAGATTTAGTCTTTAGCAACCAATCAGTTGCCGATGCATCGGTTCTTGGGGAATGGGGTTACGGTATCCTGGTTGTGATGTACATTTCTTTTGGGGAAAAATGCTGGAGAGACGAGAGAGAGTGCATTTCCTGATTGTTTGCAAGAACACAGCAGACAGAAACGTCTCATCAGTTTTTCTTAAGTTGTATTGGGTAAATCTGTGAGTCTCATTTGCATAGCACAGTTGTTTGCTAGATAAAATGGACTAATTTATGGTTTTCACTTTGTCTATGTACCTGTTTTGTTCTTGGTATTTCCTTCATTCATGTGTGGCAATGCATTACTAGTTTATGATCTTGTGGTTTGATGGGCAGGCATTAGCTGCATTTTTTTTATTGGATAGCATGTAGTTTTTTTAGATGGTTTCCAGTCAATTGACCCATGAACACTATAATATTGTGGTCTGTTCAGGAAGTTAGGGTAAAAAATGTTTACAGGAATTTGGACTTTCTAGGAATTTTGGGTGACCCTGATGCCACCTACTTTATTTTGACCCTACTTCCTTTCTCCAGCCCTTCTATTTTAGCACTCTCTTCCAACTGGTAGTGCACTTTAACCAAACATGGACTCTAGTGAATTTTTGGATTCCAATTCATTCAAGCGCTTCCACCTTATATAAAGAGTCGGAAACAAACTTTTGTTTATATACATCTTTCCTATTAAAAAATTGAAGCACCTTGCATGTGTTTGAAGCACCTTGCATGTGTAGATACATAGAGGTGAATACAAACTTTCATTTATATTCTTAAAAAATTGTAAGCTCCTTGCTTGTATATATTGTCATAAAACTTTCAGCCGTGGCATAATTTTCAAGTAAATATGAACTACAAGGTATGTGCAGTTCTTATTCTACAAATTCTTCATGACCATAATGATGAAAAAAAAATAATGATGATTCTATCATTCTATGGTGACTTGGGGTGATTCAAGGATGTCTACAGTTAATGTCTTCTCATAACTTGAGAACTAAGGTTTAACAAAAAAAATGCTAGAGAAGAACAGAGGAATATCAATTTCCTTTAAGAATTCAATATGCATAGGGCTGTTCTATATTCTTAATGTTTATATCAAGGGTTGTTGATGTAGTGTACCAATTACCAAATCTGGTTAATTTTTTCAGCAATTGAGTTATATTCATGTATAGTCTCCAGAACTAGTAACCATAACCACTGTGAGATGTTATACTAAGAAATTGCTATCAATAGGCTGTTGTTGTACTGAATTTGTGTGTTTGACTGTTTTTGCCTGGGAATGGGCATCATGTTGCCTTTTCACTTGTTTGTAAATGCATACAGATCAGGCATTTGGGCATATTCCCCAGCTTATCTGTCATGTTCTCCTTTTAGATATTTTTTAGATGATTTTGGAATTGATAAGTATACATGTCTTCATCTTTATCTTAATAATAATCTTTCATAGTTGGTACTGTCTGTGAAGACCCCAATATTTCTGTTTTCATTTCATCTTGTTTAATGGTAATTCAAGAAGTAGCTTTGCTGGCATACTGCCAATGTTTGTTATGTGTGAGTTCTCATGATTCTCGTGGGAAATGAACCTTTTCATGTGAAATTCCTACATTAGATCTCAACCTTAAAGGCCATGTCCTCATTCATTGTATGTTCCAGGAGACGAACGAGAACCTTGATGATGCTGGGAATGAACTCATCTTGTCGGATGAAGATGTTGTGCGCTTCCAAATTGGGGAAGTGTTTGCTCACATGCCAAGGGATGATGTCGAGACTAGGCTGGAGCAGATGAAGGAGGATGCGGCTAAGAAGCTGGAGAGGTTAGAGGAGGAGAAGGAATCCATCCTCGCCCAGATGGCCGAGCTGAAGAAGATACTGTATGGGAAGTTCAAGGATGCCATCAACCTGGAGGAAGATTAGTTAGTACCTATTAGTACTGGAGTTGTGACGATATATGACCCTCTTTCTGGTTCAGCGCTGTTTTTGTTTCCCTGCCCTCCCACAACATTAGTCTTGTGATGGTGGCCCGCTTGTGTAATGGAAGTTTGAGTCTGAGTCTTTAAGAGGCTCTTTTTTACCCAGAAGAAACCAGAATAGTTTCATTCATTCCGGGGGTGTATATGGATTGAATTGGAGTTAATGGCCTGAGACCTTGTTGAGTCATGAATCCTTCAATAGTTCAATTCAATTTTTTAAGGTAGCGTTTGGGTGATTGAGATGGTCTGACTCCGTTTGTGGGACGGGCAGCTCTGTATTCTGTTTTGGTTGAGAGATGATACCAAACTGTTTTCTATTTAGTCCAATACATCAAGGTGAGATCAGCGGTTGGCATGCTGGATCCAAAGCTCGCGCGGTGCTCCTCTTCTTCCTCAATGGCTGCCACTCCCCTGCTCTTTTTTCGAGCTCACCGCGCGCGTTCGCTCGGCAACAGCTGTCCCATTTCTGATGGGAGCCCACCACTCCCCTTCTCTTCCTCCGAGCTCACCACACGCGTGTGTGCTTGCTCAACAACGGTCGATCCCACTTCGTTTGATTCTGCCTGCCTGATTTGGGGGGCAGAGTCATCCATGACAATAACCACCTGGGATGCTCTTGTCCTTTGAACTAAACACGGAGTGCTCCTTGAACCAGATGCTACCTAAGTGTGCATGTCTATGTTACATCGTACCCTCTCTATGGTGAAGAATGCAATTGTAGTCCAAGCATTTTGAGTTTAACTAAATCTATATAGAAAAATATCAATATTTATATTAAATAGCTATCATTTCAATAAATGAATTGTATAACATATATTTTATTATTATAATTATTTGATATTTATTTTTTTTTATAAATTTGGCTGAATTTTAAATTGTGTAAATAAAGAGAGAACTAGAATCCTACATTTAGTACAGTACCATGAGAGTTTTGACTGGTCACCAACTCGGGTGAGAGAAGAGGGTTTTTTTTTTTTTTTTTTTTTTTTTTCCTTTGTGGGCGGAGGGAAATGCGCGCGAGATTCCACTCACACGGTCACACACACCTCACAGAGTTCCTAGGTCCAGATGCATGTCCTTTTCTTTTGACCTTTCAGCAACTCCCATGGAATGGATGGATGCAGCTGCAAGTTGCAACGCATCAGGAACATGTGATTCCTGGGGGCCGGCCCTACGCCTCACGTGTCCATGACTCGTTAATCAATCAACGTCTTCTTCTGCAAATTATTAATGCATCTTATCAAATCACAGGGTTCTCCATCTTCTATATAATGATAATAGTATATAGTTGTATTATCATGACGATGCTGCATACAACGAATCAATGCATCCCCGCACGTTACAGGTTCAGAATTTCCTCCCGACAAGCATTCCAATCCCACGTAATTATTATACCAAGAGTTTTATTTTATATTATAATAACACATGCGAAGACGGGAACGTCCATCTATCACTCTGTTTCCGTTTTGTCCCAGAAATATTGCTCGGACTTTTCATCAGGTCTAGTAGATTTTAATATTGGAATTGAAATTTAAATGTCTGTTTCAAACTATAAGATATTTTGGTTTTTTTAATTTAAAGTTTTACTATACGCCTAGATATATATTATATCTAGATCTATAGTACTATAACGATTTCTCTAATTTCATGAAAGATGCTATGACAAAAGCCACTTAATTATTTTTATGAAGAATTCTACGTCCAAGTTCAATTCACCTTCTTTAGTTAGATGTACACCGAAGCTGTTTGGTTGGGCTTCAAACCAGCTATAAACGACTACTACCAGTGGCTATATGAACAACCAACCGAACAACTTCAACACGTATTTCCCTAGCGTGCTCGATGGTCTAGAAAAGAAAACACATGTTTCCAAATCCATGTGGATAAACCAAATTGATGCAAAGTTATACTAGTTTTTTTTTCCAAGTCTTGCCAAGTGGATGAGAAAAACCTTTTCCAAAGACAATGTATTTGTGTTAGGTAAGGTTCATTCTTTTCATAGTATCAAAATGTAAAGATGCCATATCCATATTTGTCACCTTAAAATACACTTGCTCTCACCTTAAAATAAACTTCCTCTCTCTTGCGCGCTCTCTCTCTCTCTTTCTCTAAGGGGAAGGTGAAGAAAAAAAACGAGTCCCAAAGTTTACTGCTACCAGTCGTCTACCACCGAGTAGTACAGTATAAAATATAAAACATTTGCGTTCGGTGGTACTTAAGTAGTAGTAAGTAGCGTTCCCATGTGAGCGTAGCAATAGTCAACAAAAGCCCGCTTTCACACTGACTCATGCCTTTGACATTTTGACCCCCCCCAACAGCTCATCAAGTCGAGGGCGCCCGGCTTTTTCAAAGCCGGAGGGACCCGGCTGCGATTTTTTTATAAACCGGCGTCCGCGGCTGCGAAAAAGAAATGCCACGAATTTTTTTTTTCTCTCTCTCTCTTCGTTCACTCTCTCTGCGTCCGGTCTTCTTCGTCCCCTTCTTCGTCTTCACACCTTCTTCTGCCATTTGCGATTTACTATCCCGTGAACGACGACCGCCGCCTTCGTTGCCACTCGGTCGCGCTCCCCCTGGATTCGCGGCACCGCGTCTTGGGGATCGTATCGGAGGTGAGTTCATGGGCTCGTGCAGCAGCGATTTACTTCTTGCGCGATTTCGTTCCGTTTGGTTTGGTTGGTGCTTGCCTTTGCCCGGTCGAGTTCGTGGTGGGCGAATCTTTGGATTATTATTAGAGAGGTGTTCCGTCCGTGCAGTGGTGGGGGGTTCCTGTGTCCGTTTTGATGCGTGTGCACGCAAGAAATCGCTGCCCGGATCGTCGCTTGCCGCGGCCGTCGACGTCGGTCGGTCTCGGTGTCCGCGCCCGCCGCGTCTGGGAGGGATTTCTTGCGGAGACGGCTCCCCCGTGATCCGCTCACGAGCTGCTTTCTTGGCTCTAAGCTTTTCCCGATGCCTGTCGCGTGGTGTTGTGCTATAAAAGAGCTGAGCTTCTGAGCTTTTTCCTAGGATCTGTCTGAGTGATTTTTTCTCTCATATTTTTCTGCTGTTCAGATCTGCTGCTGAGGGAGCTGCATATAATCTGAGGTGCTCCTGAAGTGCTCAGAAGAGGTTGCTGTTTTAATTTTTTTGTTGGGTGCGAGTATAATGGAGGAAGTGGAGGAGGCGAACAGGGAAGCCGTGGAGAGCTGCCTCAGGGTGCTCGCCTTGCTCGCCCAGCCGCATGACCCCGCGCAGGCCAGGAGCATAGCTCTGGGCACGGACGAAGCATGTGCCAAGTTTAGGAAGGTGGTCTCCCTACTCAGTAATGGAGGAGTGGGACTAGCAGAAGCTGGACCATCAGGCGCAGGCGCAGGCGCAAGCGGAAGCCATCCTAGAGCTAAGCTTGTTAGCAGAAGACAGAATAATTCAGGGTTCTTAACTCAGAAAGGCTTCCTGGATAGCAACACCCCGGTGGTGGTGTTGAACAGCGCCCATCCTTCTCCTACCTCGGCCCAGGTGTATCCTAGAGCTGGAGCTCTGGATGCGCAGAGCTTGCATCCCCTCGGAGGACCTCCGAAGCTGGTCCAGCCTTTGTCCGCGCATTTCCAGTTTGGCAATGTGTCGTCGCGGTATCAGTTCCCGAATCAGCAGCAGCAGAAGTTGCAGGCTGAGATGTTCAAGAGAAGCAACAGCGGGATTAACTTGAAGTTTGAGAGCACCAGTGGCACTGGGACAATGTCATCTGCGAGGTCCTTCTTGTCGTCTCTGAGCATGGATGGTAGTGTGGCTAGCCTGGATGGCAAGTCATCGTCGTTCCATTTGATCGGTGGGCCTGCAATGAGCGATCCGGTAAACGCGCAGCAGGCCCCAAGGAGGCGATGCACGGGTCGTGGTGAGGATGGGACTGGCAAGTGCGCTGTGACAGGGAGGTGCCATTGTTCAAAGAGAAGGTACATCTGCTACCCCTGTGTTTATTATTATTATTTTGAATTCGAGATTTTTAATATCATTGCTGTTCTTTTTATTTCAGTAGGAAGTTGCGGGTGAAGAGGTCGATTAAGGTTCCTGCCATTAGTAATAAGATTGCTGATATACCTCCGGACGAATACTCGTGGAGGAAGTATGGGCAGAAGCCAATTAAGGGTTCCCCTCATCCTAGGTATGTATGACTAGTCTAATCTTTCTTGCTTAGTCGCATGCATGTCCTTTATTAAATAGTGTTTTAAAATAGCTGTGATGATTCCACAATTAATGCCAGCAATATCAACTCATCAGTTTTGTCAGCAAAGACGTCATCATTTGGAATGTGATAATGTGGTACAAGTTCCATGACATACTCAAGTGCCTTTCTGATAAATAATGAACCGATGATAATCACAACACCCTTTATCCAAGTGAATATTTTCTCAGATGCTATCTACATTTGTTTTATGTCCTCAAGGTGCTTCGTTATCGAAGAGGCTATGACATTAAATTATTGTTCCATGTATGCTGTTGCTCTTTCTTTCCTGTGCACTTTATGGAAATTTATCAATCATGGTGCTTAAAGTGGACACAATTTTTTTAATTGAGCTAAGATTATCCTGTAATGATTCATTATCTCTGAACCCCCCCTCACTATGTCAGTCACTCAGTTGTCTTGCCCACCTTGTCTGTAGCTTTAATATCACGAATATAGTTGTTCCTATGAATGATACACATCTTTGTCTCCTTTTAGCTAACGCTAGATATGGGAACACTTGGTGTATTTCTATTCTTATCATAGCTACATGTTGCTATCTTGATGTTGGCATAAGACCAACTTATTGCTTTCTTGAATAAAATGCAGGGGTTACTACAAATGCAGTAGTGTGAGGGGCTGCCCAGCTAGGAAGCATGTTGAACGGTGTGTGGATGATTCATCGATGCTCATCGTGACATATGAGGGCGAGCACAACCACACCAGAATGCCGACTCAGTCAGCGCAGGTGTAGAGAACTCATCATCACTGCATCTCCTTCAGGAAGTGCCACCAACACGGCCTTTGTTGGCAATGGACTGCGCCAGTCAGGTTAACAATGATTGTGTGAAGACATTTTTAGCTGTCGTCGAGATATTTGGCCCTGCTTATACCCACATGATTTGTAGCGAGAATGAAGTGGGTGAGCACAAGATTTTCTTCTCCCTTATGGAGGCTATCACAATGATGACAAGGAGGAACGAGCCATTAGATAGGACAGCTGAGCCTGTTGCTCAGGATTAGTGTGAAGAGGTGGAAGGGAAGACAAAAGTTGGCGGGAATGGGACAGTTGTGTAAACTTAGTAAAAAGGGGAAGTAAAGATAGAGCTGTTCTTCGCCTGTTCTTCTTGGACTACCCTGATTCCCTCACTCACTCACCTGTATCAAGATAGTGTCAAAACTGAAAACAAGTGCACAGAGGCTGCCTTTTGCTGTTATAGCAATTCATTCATTATTCATAGTCCAATGATCAGCGGTACTATCTTCTCTATTACGGTTCTATAATTTATCTTTGCTGTTTAGCATATGCAGTTTTAGAGAGTGCCAGAATGGTATACAGTTATTTGTAGAATTAACTTATAATAGTATTCACTTTCATCAAAAGCTGCGTGCAAATATACTGTTAAGTTAGAGAACCGAAGAACATCACATATTGTCTCCATATTTTCTTTTTTTTTTTTTAGCAAAAGTTCCAGGAGTTGTTGGGCGGAGAATTTAGAATTTAGAATAGAGATGAAGCAGCGGTATTGGTGTACTGTAGCATCAATAATTTTGCATATTCCGAGCTCAAGATAAGCGTTGCGCAAGGGATATGCTGGCTGGGCCTGACGGGCATGCGTGCTTGATGCTGTTGGCCTGTTGACTCGCCGGAATGGACTGCTAGCTGGGGAAGAGAATACGAGTACTCTGCACACGTGCTCTGACTACGGAGAAATAAAAGTAGGTTGGTTATGAGCCATTACTTTCCTTTTTGTTTGAGTCAAGCATCTATGCTTTAATTAATGACATAAACTAAAGACTATCCAAACTTTCAAAAACCTTCCTCAGATTACTTTAATAAATGGCCATATGGCTTTTTCACCCAAGTAGAAAGATGAGAGAGAATTCGTCTTAAACAATAAAAGTTTGCATACGTCACAGAGACGTCTATACTGTATTTCTAAAAAAATAATCCCAACACCGTTTTGTCCAACCATCTTTTATACACCACAAAAGATAAAAATCACTGTCTGCGGTCGTATATATGCAAACAATTTTGTTTGATAAGGACGTAACATTTTTGGGAGCCTCCTTTTGCCTACCACCAACAGTATATGCAACTCCTGCCGCTACTTCATTGGTGTAATGCTCCGGTAAAATTTGATTCCCAGCTTTTATACAATTGAAGACGATAGATATGCATGTGTTAATGTCTTCTTTATTTCATCTTGTCCATATAAATACAGTCGGATCTTTAATAGTAATCCATATCAATACAAACTATGAGATTAAGCACATGTTCAAACAACTCATTATAATAAACCGATGCTGAAACGACTGATTTTTCGTGAGAGCTGTTGAAACGACTGATAAGCTAAAACGAACAGAGAGTGCATGACTCAGAGATAATGTCAATATTTTGGTTAATGACTATTTCACTGACATCTTGAAGGGGGCTGAGGGGGAGATGAGTTCATCCCCCTAAATTCCCAAACCTCTCTAATGCGAGGGGAATCATTAGTTGTGGTCCTATCCTAGGCTATTCCTCAATGCACATGAACAATTGTTGGCACATTTCTTTGCTTATTCTCAAATGTCGCAACACTCCATTTGAATTGAAGTGTTCTAACATTCTTCCGTTTCCGTATAACACAATTTGATTTTTTTTTATTTTCACCAAATTCGATCTGATGGCTGCGGTGGCATATGCTGCTGCGTGCCTGTGCCACTACAGAGTTTTTTCTTTAAAAAAACCCGATTATCTAGCGGGATAATGCTCTTGTGTGATCAAATCAAGTAAGTTTAAAACACTGAGAAACCCCAAATTCATTCATATTATTCGTTGCAGCTCCAAACATTTGACAATTATTAATATCGATCGTTGTTGATGGCTCGATGTTTCGTGCTACGACTACGAGGCAGCCGCTGTTGGTGTCTCTGCTGCAACATGTGGCTCGCCGTTGGCGGCCTCCGCGGAGCGGATAACCCCGAGGAGCTCGCGCTGGGGCGTGGTCGGTGTGTCTGGGTCGCCGCCGCCGCCGGCCTCGACGGAGCGGATGGCCTCCTTTGAGCTCGCGCTGCGTGTCGGCGCGCGCCGGCGCGGCGATCATGTCCTCCCAGATGGAGCGCTCGCCGCAGGTGGTGGTGCCGTCGGGGTAGAGGTCGTGGACGGAGGTGGCGTCCTCGTTGAGCCTGCTGACCTTGTCGAGGCAGTCGAACTCCCGGGGCTCCACCAGCAGGCTGCTGCTCATGCCGTCCTTCCACGCGATGAGCCTGGCGGCGCCCAGGGAGCTGGTGCTGTAGAGCCTGGCGCCGTCGACGAGGCGGGTGTACCGCTGGAACGCGGCGGCGAAGCGCTTGTGCGACTGCAGCTGGGACCGCACCCGGACGGCGCGCCGGGTGATGATGGCTCGCCGGATGCCCCTCGCCACGGCGAGGTACGCGTCGCAGACGACGCCGACGACCTCGATCCGGTACGGCCTCCTGCTGGCGGCCGCGGTGGGTGATGAGCCGCCGCCGTCGGCGTCGGCGTCGTCGGCGGGCTCCCAGTAGTTCTCGTTGACGGTGCCGTCGTCGGCGACCTTGTAGCCGACGCCCATGCGGTAGCGCTGGCGGTGCACGGCGCGCGCCATGGCGATGGTCTGCTCCACGAAGGGCTCCCAGGACAGCGTGCCGTCCAGGATCACGTCCCGCCCCTCGTTCAGCGCCGTCACCAGCAGCGACGACGCCGCGTCCGTCGACGACTGGTGGACCTGTACGTACGTTGGAACAAACAGATGGACAGCCCGGCCCAGACCAGCCCAGTCAGCAATCAGCAGCATCGGTAAGGCCCAGGGCCCAGGGCCCAGGAAGAGTGCATAGACAGACACAAGAAAATGGGCTATCTGAATCAGCCCACCTGTGGCCCTAATAGTCAAAACTCACAACATTGCATAGCATGCCATATTTTTTTTTTGGGGGGGGGGGGGGGTGGCGCGGGAAGGAATATATAACTCCCACCCTACTTTTTTTTTAAGAACAATCTCCCCCACTTGTGAGCGTTTTGTATTCGTCAGTCACGCAAAGGCAATAATGGCACCCCTGCTTGAATGGCTGCTGGCTCCTCTCCCGTGAACATAGCGGCGAGATCGAATCTTGTCCCAGTCAGCTCAGTTCGCTCGTGGACCCGGCAAAGATATGGCCACGTGCTCATCCAGCCATTGATAGCCACTAGTACTAGTAATGCTTTGCAACCCGGCATGGTGCTCAGCTCAGCCGCTGTCTACCGACACATCTACCCAGTCCCCTACACAGAACTACACATGTGCCAGCTAGCAATGCAAGCAGGGGGAAACTACCTAATCTTGGTTTTTTATAGCAACCTTAAGAGCACTATAGAATGTAAGCTGTTGCTCGTTGAATTGATGATCTTTATAGCTCATCTCTCGACAAATTCATGTAGTAGTTAGCTCTTACAATTAATATATATCATCACTTATTTCTTTCATAAAGTTTTATGATTCTTATATTTAAACTGGTTGTAAACTCATAGTCCTCTCTTTTCTCTCCACTCTCTTTGAGAGCACGTATACAGCTCACTTTCAACCCCTACTACATATTTACAAGTCAACTGTGACAGTTCTAAAATCTGCTCGATCTACTAGCTCGTAGCTAGCTAGCTAGTCATAGTGTCGGTCGGTTAGCTCTGATATTTTTTTAGGACTTTAAACTCATGATGCTACGGCTTCTCCATGTGCGATGCTGAAGCAGATGAACTACCCAGTGCATGAGGATAGGTACGCTCCAGCAGTCACCCCGGTTGGTCGCTTATCATTTTCTTATTAGTGTAGCAGCATGCGTGACCTCTAAGCAGTTATTAATTAACTGATGATGAAGTAATCTATATCTGCATGCAATTAATAACCGGTCGAACTCATCTAATCTAACAAACTTAACACAGACAGTGACATACTATATAGATAGGAGCAGAGAGAGATTAGTATATACGTATACGTACGAGCTCTGCTGTCTGGAGCATGTCGTTGTGGTGTCCCATGGAGCTGATGGCGCGGTAGATGACGTCCGTCTCCTTGAAGGCGTCGGCCTCCACCACCACGGCGTTGGCCTCGGCGTTGGTCCAGAAGGCCTCCTGCTTGATCTCCTTGAGCACGGTGCTCTTGCCGGCGCCCATCCCGCCGCCCATCAGCAGCAGCACCGGGCTGCGCTCCGAGTGCGCCACGGGGGCCATCACGTCCGTCACCGCCTCGCCGCCGCCTTTTTCGCCGGCCGCCGGGACGATGCCGATCGCCTTCATCTCCTCCACCAGCGTCGAGATCACACGCGTCACCTTGAGCTCACGCGTCACGCGCTCGAAACGCTGCTTCCTGTACGTCGTCGTCGTCGTCGTACATCCATCGGTAGTACATGTTAGCATTAATTAAATTATTGTGTAGTGTATACAACTATACATACAGTATGTACATACTGAATTTCTTCAGGTCCAACAACCCAAAGTTAAGTGCATCATCCCTTAACAAGATGGGTCAATCAAGAAGATAAGATTATAAATATCAAAATATAGAGGAAAAAGGTTTAAACCCCTTGAACTGATGATGCAGGGCATTTGCATTGATCCACACCCTGCATGCAGCGACCAGTGGGACAAATGTACTGCGCGCGACAAGTGATGATCCATGAACATCTGGGACCAGGCCAGATAATAACATCTGTACAAGTTTCTATTTCACTGAACCGACCACATGATGATGCCTCAATGCAAGTTGGTGATGAGCCTGCAGCAGGTGCCCTGACCTACCATTAGCTACTCCATGACCAAGATGCATGCAGGCAGCAGCCCAATGATTCCACCTAATCACTAATTATCTCATCTCAAATTTCTTTTTTGACTAAGTCATCGTCTCAGATTCTAAAGGTCGTACGGAGCAATGATTAAAGAAATGTATTCCCTATTATATTCCTTTCTTTTTTTCCCCTCTATATAAAAAAGTAGAGGGGAACTGCGGAGTAATTCCGTCGTACTAGTACACTAGAAGGAGTCAGCACATGCATGCTTTCATTGCGCGTGCGCCTGTACATTTGTATATGGTTTTTGTAAGTAAACCCTACTGAATTAGTACTACTTATGTATGCATCAATGTCAACAGTTTCAGACCACACGCATATGACACGAGGAAGGTTGCTTGTGATCTAAAATGTGAAACATGCATGTATCTTGTGTGTGCAAAATAACTAGCTAGTTGATGATGGTTTCACCTTGTTGCTTCAAGGACCATGCTCCTCAACTTCCTTTTGGTGCCACTGTCCGCGGTCAAGGCCTGCACGTGTGCGTGTGCGTACGTTAGTGATTCGGCAAACCTTTTGAACGTACTCCCGTTTAGTCATTGTCATTGGAATTATATTAGGAAATATGACAAGGACAGGTGTGGGTTAAAACTGTGATATGTGTATTCATGCAAATTTTGAAAAGCTGGTGGTATATGCCTTTTTTTTTTTTTTGGGGGGGGGGGGGTATATATGTGTACCACTACTCTAGCTAAGACGATGTTTTGTTTTTCCTCTTTAGCAGAATTGCAATACGGTAGCTCTACTGTGTTATACTATATATGTAGAGAGAAATGTGATGAGGACGGTACATACCGAAGTGATGAGGTAGGTGGCATGGTCCCAGTGGAATGCAAAATATGCCAGGATGCATCTATCCAGCTCCTCTATGAGCTTGATGTAAAGGCACTCGGCGTCCTTGGTGTTGGCGAAAAACCCGTAGATGTCCTCCATGCACGTCTTGCTGTTGCTGAGATAGTTGTTTGCCAACTTGCACAGCTGTGGGCACTCCTTCGTGTCCTCAAAGCCCAGCTGCCTAGCTGCATCATCCATGCATGTATACATTTCATTCAGTAACTAACATTAGCAGTGGATTGCAGCGTACAGTAAGTACTGTATGTATATACTCCCTCCATTCCAAAAAACATGCAATTATAGGAAACGTGCCACTAAAAATATATTAACTTTGACCAAGTTTATAGCAAAAAGTATTAGCATTTATATCTCAAAATAAATTTATTATAAAAATATATTTTATAACCCATCTAATGATACTTAGTTTGTCTCATAAGTTTAAGTAGTTTTTCATATAATTTTAGTCAAAGTTTGCAACGCTTAACTTATCGGGATGTGAGAATTGTATGTTTTTTTTGGAACGGAGGGAGTACTGTACACAGCTAGATACTGGTATGGATGTGGCTGTGCATGTAGCAGAGACATGCCTCCCAGCAGTCACAGTCACATATATATGTATCCCATATATGTTTGCTGATGATGTGTGCATGCATGTGCATCAGTTGTGTATGGCCGCCGTATGGGTTGATTTCGACAACGAGGGGCCCACCGCAGCAGCACGCTAAGCCAACTGCCATGTTGTTCTCGCTCGTCGTCTCTTAGTGCTAATAATCATGTATTTCTCCACTTATCTTTCACGATGACACGCTAGCATCTCGATAGCGACGTGACCATTCCTCACAAATTAAGGCTGTTGTTTGGACAGCACCGATATTAATGACAGTATAGTATAGTAGGATAGTACTATACGTACTATCTTATAAGGCACACATGCATATCAAAATTAAAACTTTAAAAGCTTGACCAATATAATTAGGCTAATAGTTTTTAATTATTATAATACAAACTTTATATGGTTAGATTTTTTAAAAAATTAACTATACTATTTGATGTTTATAAGTTTATAAAGATAAACAATATGATATAAAGTAAATGAATGGTCAAAGTGTAATCTGAAAGAAGGTGTTATTTTAACTCGTATCTTATAAAATGGAACAAGTATCATATTATTGTCAATTGGAAACTTTGGTGCTATTGATATGTATATACAGTTCTTAACAGGTTCTGAAATTTTGTCAGTATTTGGACTGTTATCGTTTTGCAGCCGGTTAATTAAAATGTTAAACGCATGTGTAACTTGAAGATATACCTTTTCTCTCCACCATAAAAAAGGATTTTTTTTTTGAGAATTCCAGCACGTACGAGTAAATCTTTGATAAGACTACGAGGGGAGGCAAGAAGAGAAATCTTCCTTTCTTCGCTTTTCTTTTGTGGTGGAGCACAAGTCTGTGTGTCTGTGCGATCCTTAAATTTCGTAAAGACAAGAGATAATAAAGCCAGCTACTTTGTGTAACTGACAACTGACCTTGACTTCGGATTATACTGGGATCAGAAGAAGAAGAAGAAAGGCAGCGACGACTGAATAATCTCCATGGACAGGAATAACAAGGCAACGGAGAAGAAAGGAAGAGATTGAGAGAGGAGGCTGATGAGACTGACCCACGTAGTGCGAGAACTTCTCCAGGTACTCCAAGCGGCCGGACTCCGCCACCCGCAGCCTGGGCATTTCGGCCATGGCCGGCGGTGCCTGCATCTGCTTCCTCCTGCGCCGCGCCAGGGCGGCGGCGGCCGCGACGGCGCCAGCCGTCGACAGCGCGGCGACGTGGAGCAGCAGCACCTTGGCGAAGCCACCACCATCTGCACGTACGGACCGATACATAGTCAGACAAAAGGCGCGCTGTGTGGGACTACTGGAACTGGGATGGGATTATCAGCGAAAAACGCCAGAAGAACAAATGCCTCGATCGACGGGAACCACAGCCAGTAGATATTGCACGGCCGCTGCTCGTACCTTTGGCCATGGCGGAGGCGGACGATGCTCTGCTCTGCTCCCGAACGGGGGATCCGGATCAGATATGGGGATGGGGATGGATGGAACCAATTAATATCGATCGCCGGGTCGCGCGCGGTCCCGGAGGCCGGAGGGGGATCAGGATCACAAATAGATGCCGGCTGGTAACGCTGTGGCTGTGGCCAGTTGGTGTGGACTGATGGAAGATGGCGCCTCCTTTCCCTGGCTCGCAGCGCACGACAGGGACGGAATGAGTGAGGCCTAGTACTTATACCCGATATAAACCATAGATACCAGCAAGACGTGCTTTTTTATATACATAATATAAAGGATTTTTTGGCTGCATCCTAATCCACATCAGTAAGACGTGTTTTTTTGTCCATATAACGGATTATTTGGCTGCAGTCTAATCCACGTTGGCAAGACATGCTTTTTTATCCATATAATAGGACTATTTGGCTGCGGCCTAATCCACGTGGTTTAGGAGTGCTTGAAGTTCAATACCTTCCAAAATAATATGTATTAAGGTGTATTTGAATAAAACTATTTGTAACCTCTATTGTTCTAAAAAATTAGAATATGGTCGGTTATTAATGAAATTTCTTGTTGGGTTCTTCTAAATACTGTCGAGGTCTGTGTGTTATCTCTACTCAAACCATATAGGTTCTGCCCCACTGAATCCCTTCTTTTTTTTATGGCTACGTATTTATACAGCTGAGGAGTGGGAGATCTTTCTCCTGTTACACAAATAAAATATTTTATTTTATCTAGAAAAAGCCTTTCTCTATAAACAATGTCTTTGTCGTTTGATCCATGAAGCCTTTCGTTAGATAGGAACAACTATGTTAAATATCAGGAGCCTTCTGGGAACAACTATGCTGAATATCCAAGAAAGGAGAAATTTCATGGCAGTGGATGGTTGGTACTTCAATTGTGGGCCTTTACTTTTGAATTTAGATAGCTCCTCACTAGTTTGTAAAATATATCTCTTCTTACCATATCAATAGCATATGAACCAAATTTATGCATTTCGATTAGAATCTATTCTACTATTATGACTACAAGGATCACTATTTGCAAGGAATCTCTTTCCTCCTTTTTTCAGAATTGAACAAACAAATTGGGAAAGATATTTTCTTCCTCCATGTATCATGAAGTGTGAGCCATCATAGGGAAGGAGTGAGATGTCTTTTAAAAATTTATCATAGACTTCGTCCATCGCTTGTGAGAAGCAACAAAGAGTAATAACCTAAAAAGAAAAGTGGATAGGAATCGACATATTTACCTGATGAAGATTTACATGAGAGGACTCTGATGAGGATTCCTCAAACAGTTCCCACCACTTTCCAAAATCGTGTACATGTGAAGATTGCATAGTCACGGTTTATCTAGTAGGTAGTAGACTTAAGACTAGGTGGGACATCCCACTTAGGACCATCGTGTCCTTGCAAACAAATACTATCTTAGAAGACTAGGATATTGTGAAAGTTAAATATACAACTAAGACTTGGACAATACCATTTGAGGATGGGCCATGATACAATCTTTTGGCACGGGTCAAAGCATGCTACCAAAAATACTTTGAATCATACCGCATAATTCTTGTATGAGGTTATTTTTCATGCCTAAGATCTCTGTAAAATACGACTCATTAATTCCGATATATATTTATATATAATTCTAGGGATGACACAACATGAAAATAGACACGGAAAACATTTATTTACAATCTAATTTTCTACTATTTATTAATATACTAGCTCTCATCTAATTCTTTAATGGATCATGAAAATTATTTAAAATTTTTCATAAAAATGGTAGACACATAATATATTTTTTGTATGTCACAAGTGGACAAAACAGCAAAGGTATTTTGAGACCTTTGGGTGGGCCGACATGAGACAAAGGCATGTCGGCGTTCTATGGGTTGTGTTTGGGCCGAAGCAACTTGTTATATCAGCATAACCAAATATACCTTATTTGCCTAGAGGTCATGATCTGGAATGGTATGAAGCACAAAGGGTCATCATGTGCTGCTGGCATGACACGACCCACGGTATGCCCCAAGTTCTTCCTCTGTCAAAACATAAAAACTCAATTAAAACTGGATTACCTTGTTTCCAAAACTGAGTCACCTGAAAATTTTAGATCACCTAGAAAAAAAAAAATGACATATTTTTATGATTTAGAAACAAAAAGAAAAATATATCATACATAACCCATTTAAATGCGAGAAAAACAAAAAATCCAGGCAAAAAAATGGAAACAAAGAAACAAAATATCTAACAAAAAGATATGGAAACAAAAATAGGACTCTTTCATGTTCTTTCAAAATCGTCTATCTTCTCTTCCCGACTTCTAGTTTTCATGAAAAATCTATTCGAATACAATTGTAGCTATTCAGGTTAGCTCAAATAAAATATATATATATATATATATATATATAGTTAGGAGAAGTGGACGAAAAAATGGATGGACAAAAAGATGGGCTGAAATTTTACCCCATTAGGTAGAGATTGAAAAAATTGGGAAAGATTTTTTTGTCCACCATGTATCATGAAGTGTGAGCAAAATAGGAAATCTAGATCAGATGTCTTTCAAAAATTTATCATAAGATTATCCATCGTTTGCTTGTCAAAAAAGAGTAAAACTTAAAAAGAAAAATGGATAGGAATCAACATTTTAAAATTGACTAGAGAGGACTCTGATGAGGATTCCTCAAACAGTTCCCACCGCTTTCTAAAATTGTGTACATGTTTTCAAGATTGCATAGTCACGGTGGCCGGTTTTAGGTAGTAGACTTAAACTAGGTGGGACATCCCACTTAGGACCATCCGTCCTTGACAAACAAATACTATCTTAGAAGACTAGGATGTTGTTTGAAAGTTAAATATACAAAAGACTTGGACAATACCATTTTGATCCATGATTTTTTGGCAGCTCAGACCTAGTTGGAATTTTATTTTAGACACATGTTGTAGGAATTTTGACCCATAGGATAAGTCTATCCATACGTTAGGCCCGAACTGATTTCAAGTCGAATCCTGCATCCAATCATGAAAATGAATCAACGCAATATAAAATCATTTTCTACTATTTATCTTCTTCTAGCTCTCATCTTTTTTAATGGATCATTTGTTGTTTTCTATTTTTCTAAATGGCATGAAATATATTTTTTTGTATGTCACGGCCAAAAAAACATAGGGCACACTATGCATGGGCCTCCATGAGACAAAAGGGTTTCTCGGTGAATTAGCCGAAACCAGCTAGGTTGTTTTGTTTTTGCCGGCAACTTGCTATATCAGCATAACCCAATATACCTTATTTGCCTAGAGGTCATGATTTGGAATGGTATGAAGCACAAAGGGTCATCATGTGTGCTGGCCATTTGGGTGACCCAATTTGGCCCAAGTTCTAACTCTTTATTGGCATAAAAATTTGTTCTAAACTATTACCTTTTTCCAAAACTGGGCCATTAAAATTTTAGATCACCTTTTCAATTAGTGACATATTTTAATGTATTTCAACACAAAAAGATTTATATCAATGGATCCAATAACCCATTCAAACTATCTCTTAAATCTAGAAATTTGAACAAAAAATTCACAACAAAAATGTGAATCAATTCCCAAAATATCTAACTAAAAAGATTAAGTCACAAAAATCGATCAACCTATTTTTCAAATCTGGACGACCTTGTTTATTCATGAAACTTTTTATTTTCTCCAAAAAATCGAAACTACTACGAAATTATTAAACTTGGTGAGACCTTGACAACCTCATGTTTGACCCCAATGCTTGACCAAAAAAATTTTTTTTTTGCGTATAAAGGGAGTTTGTTTATGTTTATCCCTCTTGAAAAATCATCATTAATGAATAAGATGTCCATCCTTGTTAATTGATCCACGTGCATCAGTGTATCTTTGCGCAAAAAATCTATTGACACTTTCCCAAACCGGCTAGTAAGTTTTGTTTTTCAAATTGCAAAAGTTTGGCCGGTTTTGGACTTTCTCAAATTGCAAATTAAACTTCACTATGTGTTCCTCTTGTCAATTTTGGAGTTTGGATGATAAAAGTAGTTTTTTAAAAGTCCAGTGGAAATATTGAACGCCATCTGCGCAATTGACTTGTAGCGCGATTATCGGTTGATTTGTTTGATTAGAGTTAGAGACGAGCGTGAGAAATGTGATGCGTTGACCGGATCGTCGTGGGGCCGGAGTTGATGATTGGTCGTTCAGTTAGTTCTGACGACCGGCTGGTAAATGTTTATAATTTAATAATTTATCTGTGGTTATTTTATTATTATAGTACAACTTTATCGAGCGTACGTGTTCTGATCAACCATGATTTAACTTAACAATTTATTATCTATAGTTATTTTAGTATTATTATAGGCAACTTTATCAAGTGTGATCTGATCAACCAAGAGCACTCACTGTCTTATCGACGACCAATTTTGGCGCCATGTGTATATATGTATACTAATGTCCACACACAGGCTTGCGTATGCAGTTGCAACCGGCAACACTGTATATATGTACACGAAAAATGAGATGACCCAGCTGGATTACGACCTTGTTCCTGATTTGTTTTCAGTAGTGTTCATTCCGCCTCATCCTCATGCATGG